>CANPUZ010000116.1:0-221091 GCA_947579665.1 Sympetrum striolatum
CATTTTTGGGTGTTAAGGGTATTTCAGGGTTTTTAAGAAAATTTAAGGGTTCTTCAGGGTTTTTAAGGGTATTTCAGGGTTTTTCAGGGTACTTCAGGGTTTTTCAGGGTACTTCAGGGTTTTTAAGGGTATTTCAGGGTTTGTAAGGGGATAGCAGGAGTTGTCAGGGTATTTCAGGGTTCTTCAGGGTTAAATGGGTATTCCAGGGTTTTTCAGGGTTTTTTAGGGTTTTTAAGGGTATTTCAGGGTTTTGTAGGGTATTTAAGGTTTTGAAGGGTCATTATAGATGTTTTCAGGGTTTTAAAGTGTATTTCAGGGATTTACAGGGAATTCCAGGGTTTTTCAGGGTATTGAAGGTTTTTAAGGGTATTTAAGGGTTTTTCAGGGTTTTTAATGGTATTTTAGGGTTTAAAAGGGTTTAAAAGGGTAATTCAAGGTTAATAAGGGTATTTGAGGGTTTAAAGGGTAATTTAGGGTTTTAGAGAATATTTCTGGTTTTGCAAGGATATTTTAAGGGTTTAAAAGGGTATGATTGGGTTATTGAGTGGCATTTTAGGGTGTTTAAGGGTATTTCAGGGTTTTTCAGGGTTTTTAAAGGTTATTCAGGGTTTTTAAGGTTTTTTAAGGGTTTATCAGGGTTTCTAAGGGTATTGCAGTTTTTTTAAGGGTATATCAGGGTTTTGTAGGATATTTTTTCGTTCTTAAAGGTATTATATGGGTTTTCAGGGTTTTAAGGGTATTTCAGGGTTTGTAAGGGTATCATAAGTTTTTTAATGGTATTTTTATTTTTAAGGGAATTTCAGGGTTTTTTAGAGTATTTTTGGTTTTGCAAAGGATATTTCAGGGTATTTCAAGGTTTTAAAGAGTATTGCAGGTCTTTTCAGCATATTTTAGGGTTTTAAAGGGTATTTCAAGAATTTTCAGGAAATTTCAGGTTTTCAGGGATATTGGGGGCTTTTAAGTTATTTCAGTGTTTTACAGGGTATTTAAGGGTTTTTAAGGGATGTTTGGTACTTCAGGGTTTTTCAGGGTATTTCTTCGTTTTTAAGGGTATTATAGGGTTCTTGAGGGCATTCACGGTTTTAAGGGGTACTTCAGGGATTTTCAGGGTATTTCTAGGTCTTAAAGGGTATTTGAGGATTTTTTTGGCGTTTTAAGGGTATTTCAGGGTTTTTTAGGGTATTCCATTTTTTTTAAGGGCATTTTAGGGTTTTTAAGGGTATTTCAGGGTTTTTTAGGGTGTTTAAGGGTTTTTAGGGTTTTTAAGGGTATTTAAGAGTTTTTCAGGGTTTTGTAGGGTATTTCAGGGTTGGTAAGGGTATTTCAGTGTTTTTCTGGGTATTTCAGGGTTTTAAAGGGTATTTTAGGGTTATTTCAGGGTTTTAAAGGGTATTTTAGGGTTATTTCAGGGTTTTAAAGGGTATTTAAGGGTATTATTTCTTTCGATAAGGATCTCTTAAGAAATATCACAGCAATGTGAATTTAGGTGCGCTTCATTAATGACTCTAAGGAAATCGTTATGAGACTTGCGTCCCTATAAAGACCCTAATTTCATGCCCCTCTTTACTCCTCCCTATGGGTGCGCTCACAGCCTCAAAGGCGCTCTCGGAAACTTCGGAGTGAAGTGAGATACACAGTCTTTAAAGAAAGGAAAGTAAAATGAAGGAAAGAAAAAAGGAATTATTTTTTCTTTCAATTATTTGGCAGGTAACTCTGCCGGTTATTATACCGATGTGAATTGTCTGATTCATCGATACGTGGCCATGTCCACTGAAGGATGCCACGTACTATGGTCATTAGCGCGGCGTGATGACGAAACTAATGTTTCAATGTTTTTATGGAGATTGGTAAATTTCTCTACTCAATCATATTCGGGAATGGCCTTTTACATTTAATTTTTTCTTGTAGACTTCTTAAAGTGGGCCGAAAAACAGTATTTTTTTTAATCCAATTTGCGCTCTGTGGTAATGTTCTGTAATGATATGAAATTACGACATGCAACTTTTTTTTCATAATTGGATTATATTTACGAATGGCTCCCGAGACGAGAAGTTAAAAATTTGCGAAAATGAGAAACGAACACTTATGGAGTCAGAGGTGTTAGTTTAAAAGATCTGCATTTTACTTGGTAGCGACTTAATTTCATCGAATTCCGTTTCTGAGATTTTAAGTTAATTGGACGCAATTTTTGCCATTTTCGGAACGTCGTATGTGTGATTACGGGCGCTCTGATGTGAAAACTATTTGCCGTATCAATACCATAGATTTTAATTTTTTCCTAACAGCTTGTTTAATGTCTGGTAACATTTTTATATGCATCGGTTGCAACAACCGCACCGAAAAAATTAACGCTAATTACTTTTACAATTACAATGTCATAAATTGTGTTTTCTAAGCGTACATTGATGACAACAAATATGATGTTTTTGTCTGTCAAATTCTTCCATTGATACAAAATTTGTCTATATCTATGCCTTTTTATATATATATTGGCTGATACCTATGCATGGACGAATGAGCCATTATTTCAAATATACCCAGAAAGAAAGTAAAGTAACTTATTGTAGTTTTTTAATAAGAACTTTGGTCGTTTCCGATTGTTTTTATAGATACTTGCGGATTCGGTATCCTAGCCAACGAATATAGTTTCTAAACGAAGTATATTCCTCAGCTGCCGTATGGTTGTGCTAAAGATATTTTCCGTTTTTTTTCTTCAGAGATATTCATAGTTTTACGCGATGAATTGTAGTTGGCGATAGTTGAGTTTGCATTTTCATTTGTTTGTTTATGGAAACAATACTTTTTCAATTGCGAATTACAATCGAGAATAGTTTGCTAATAAATACAATTTTGTAGAATTTAGTTTACCATAAGAACATAACTCACTTAATGTTCTTTCTCCCCTTGCTTCGTTTGTTCTCCGCATCTGCACTCCCAATCACTGCCAATAAATGCTATGCAATTTGCAAATGCAATTGGCCTTGTATCTGCAGGAAGCTGTTCTCGCTTATGTTGCCACTTCAGCCAACTCCACTCTTTCCACACCGACGTCTGAGAATCCACGCACATTGCCATAACTGGAGGGTCGTTTCGGAAGCTCGTTTGAGAGTCTATTTTCCTTCAGATGGACGCAAACCGCATCTGCCGAGAGCTCTCAAGAAGGGCAAAGAGGAGGAAATCGTGATTTAGCGATCGCAGCGAGGAGGGACCGTGTGTAGGGGAGACCGGAAGTGCCTGAGGTGGTGGAGTGAGGCTGCGTTTCATTTTTCCCCTCTCCAGAAAACCCTTGCTTCCACCCTTTCTCCTGACAAGGCCCTCGCGAAAATAGACTAATTTTTTGGGCAAACACATGTTTATCTGTGAAGCTATGCGGCTTTTTGGGAGGCTCTTCTTCTCCACCGAAGTCTCGTCTTTTAGAGCACACCGGTGACAGGCGCTGAGGGTTTATGACGGGGTTCCAGCTACGCTCCAGATGGTACTTTACGGACAGGGCGCTTTTCGTTTCCCTCTTTGTGTACAGATGCGCGAAGGAAGTGTGGTAACTGCAAATTTTTAGCCGCTGCATCCGGGTGGAAATGTACGGTAGAGGTTTACAGGTCATGCTTTCCATATTCTGCCCTTATCATAGACGTTGCAGCCAGTTTTGATAATGATTTACTTGTCCAAGGATTTGAGAGAGATTGAGTATTGCAAGTGTATTCTCTCAGATAACATTTTGTTGACGAAATCTCAAGAGGAATGTGATAGCCATCAATGATAAACTTTTGTGAAAAAAATTCAAGTGGAAAACTTTCCACGTCTACTTATGGGTTTTACTTGCTCTGAAAGTTGCGTTGGAGAGAAAATATCAATGTGAATATGACATCGTGTGATGAGTCGTATCATCAGAATCACTCATCCTATATAAACATTTTCTTTAGAAGAATAGATTAGATGTAAATTGCGGTTTACCGTATTATGGTCCTTTCCGATTCACCTTTACCAGTTTACAGTCACTATTTTATAGAATTTATAGTCTAAAAATATAACAAGGCCCTTATTTGAGACCGAGAGTAAGAAATTAAGGTTCCGTAATATTTGTTAATGTTAAATAATCGGGAAAAAATATTTTCGCTTGGTATTTTTAATCACATTTGTCGTAAGTAACAGACTAAACCAATTCCTTTTTTAGAGGTATCTTTTATTTTGTTACCATCCGGTTTAGGGCAATTAAGCTGTTTAGAAAAGGGTTTCTAATAATATAAAACCGAAATAAATTAAATACAATATACCTCAATCCAGATTTGAAGTCTTTTTTCTTTTTCCCTATCCTACGCTCACATACACCCACGGTATACTCGCTATCAACGCCTCTCTCTCTTTCCCCAACTCTTTGCGAAGCTCGTTTTTCTCGGAAATCGCTGATTCGACGGAAGAACCTTTAGCCCAATGGTCGGCCTGTTTCTTTACTGTTACGGATTTACTGTACCGCCTCTGCAGGGAGGAGAGCATTTTTACTTTCTCCATATAAGTAGTATAGAGAAAGTATTGTTTTCATGAAAAAATTGCCTTCGAGATTACAACGGAAATTGTTCCCTAGAACACGTTTTGACCATTTTCGGAATGATGTCTGTGTGTGTGTATGTGTGTGTGTGTGTGCTTATAGGCGCTCTAACATAAAAACGTTTTAACGGATCAATACCAAACTTCAGATATGGCATTTTGGTTGGTGCTCTCAGAGTTGATTAGTTTTTAGAGTAAATCGGTTAACCGGAAGTCGAGCTTCATTCTTCGAAGCAAATATCCGTTTTAGAAAGTTTTAGAAAATGTATTTTACTATATCTTTGTATGAAACATATTTTTTTGCAATTGATTGTTTAAAGTTAATCGTGAAATACTGATTAACAGAAAGTTGCTGATTATTTACTTCGTGGGCGCTCTGGGCGCTGTGGGCGCTGTGGGCGAAAGGCCAATTTCATCGTTTTTCATCGAACATGTCCCGAAAAACATTATATACATATAATGTTTGTGACGTAAAAGATACTATGATATTAATTTATCACTTATTATAAACTTTAGATTGAATATAGAGTTCGAAAATACTGTCGTAGATAAATATTTACATCTTATATATGGAGAAAGTCCTGTGCTGGCTACATCAGATTTATTATGTTGGAGTTGCGTGCTTTATATCCGGGAAGCTGAGCAAACAAGGTTCAGATGGTCTATTTCAATCGGTAACTTAAGGAAGCGATAAGTTACGGAGACGCCTCCTTTCGAGGCTATTTTGAATTATGGTTTGGGGAAGTTGCGCCGAAAGTAGGTTTACTGCGAAAAAATGCACTAAGTGTTTTACGCCCTCTGCCGAATTAAGTGACGGTCGATGAAATCGTGGAGCCCTTCGCCGCCATTGGAGGAGTTGTTTTTAATTGCACATTTTGTGATCCTTGATGACGAGTTATTTCACGTGCACTTAAGTTAAATGATCTACAAATGTCACTCGGCCAATTTGTATTCCAATATGACTAACCGACAGATGTTGAAACGAAAATCTCATCGTGTTTGGTATGCAAAGTAAGGGGAAATCGTCGGAAATACTTAATGGGAATGGGCGATGTTATGTTCTCAGTCGTATTTTCAATCCAGACAATGTAAAATTCTGAAACTTGACAGAGTGGTGAAAATCTTAACTAGTCCTTGAAATAGTATGGGAAAGAGAAATAAGCGGTATAATATTTGAACACACTTAGGGCATAATTCATTTTCGGAAAGTTATTTTCAAAATACATATTTTTTTGCGGGATTAGCAAAAGAATCAATTCTCAGAAATAATTTATCTTAAACAATCTTACTTCATATTTGATGTAATTTCACCGGAAACTGAGGTGAATAAAAATTAAACGTGTGAATATAGCGTGTATATACACAGCATTAGCTTCGTCTAAATGAAATTACATGATTTAAATGAGTAAATGTATATTTCCTGATTTGATTGATCCAGAAACCATCAAATATTTTACTGCCAACACGGACTGATATCAAGTTAAACGATGAGGAATATTTAGGTTCTTTGCAAAGTCAAGCAATAGTCGAGTTTTTTCTGCCTCCGCAAAACGAAGATTTTATTTATTTCTATGAAGTAAGTTCCCTGGAAAATCATCTTCCTTAAACGGTGATTCCGATCAACGTCCAATCCTTGCCTTCGCAGTTGAATTCTAGAATTTCCAAAGGATTCTGTTCGGGCAAATTTAGAAACGAAGTGAATTTTCATTTCCTAGGAAGTCAGAACACGGATCTTCTCTGTTTTATACGCTTCATATTATTTTTCAAGGTTTTCAGAAATTTATATTATAGAAGAAAATGCTCCCAAGGAATAAAAGATCTATGAACGATGCTTAATATTTCGTTAGCATTCGGTTCCTTTGCAAACGAGGCTCACCTCTCTCACATGCTCTCCCGCGTCACTTTCTGTCGTTGATATGGACACTTTGCTTCATCTTTTCCTGAAGATTTCCCTTTTATACTCTAAAGCCAAGGTTCGCAATCTAAAATAGACTTTGCTACTCGCACGTAGTGAATTTTTCAGATATTTTTAATTAATAGGTAGCCGAAAATCATTGCATTATTTATTTCTACGAATTATAAAGGATAATAGAATTTGCTGCCAAAATTGGATTACATCTGAAATTTGCAGATATTTCACTTAATGTAGCTAGCTCGAGGTTACAAAATTGTATGAATCTTACAATAAGCTACTCGAACGCACGGAATAGGAAACCGAACGCCACGCGGGTTGTGTATGATTTAAAGCATGAAGTCTGCAGTGCTGCTGAGTGAGAAAGTTGCAAGAATTGTGTTCGCTATCACAATAAAACTTCCGTGAAGATGTGTTTGATGTTCCCACCATTGATGCATCACGAGTGCACAATATCATAACTGGGCTCCCGGATGTGGGAGCTAATATGCAAAAGTACTTTTTCATTAAGTAAGATACAGAAATTGAAAAAGTTGAATTTGAAGCCAAGGGGCTGGAAATCCAATAACTCCCAAGAATTAAGACGGCATGCAGTTGCGCTGTTTTTATCATAACTTCCGAGACGGGGAGAGTGAAACAAAGCGGCGCACAGTGGTCCGAAATCGAAAAAAGCGGGACAAAAGTCCAAAATTGCTTTTTTTGAGATACAGACTTGAAACATTGCATATATACAGCCAAATGATTGCTGATTATAGAACGATAAGTCATTTTGCATAAATCGTATGCGTTACTTAGATAGGGAGGGTCAAACATGACTAAATTTCCAAAAACACGCCCGGTTTTATTTTTCTTCGAAAATCTTATAAGTTAAGCTAATAGTGGACTTGTGGTAGGAATTTAGTGGAATAAAAAACATTATATTCGATCAGAATGGTACTTTATCTATACTATCCATCAGTTTCAAGGATATTGGTCAATATTTGTGTGGTGTTCCATCACAAAATGGCGGACGCTTTTTACAAACAAATTTTGACATAAAGTAGTCGATATCTTTTGTTTAAAAATTATGTGCAGCGGGAAATTACACCAGAGTATTTGATGAAAATAGTTTAAGAATATCCAGCAGAGATCTTTTATGAACGTTACCGACCACGAAAATAAACGCGATTTTTCGATCGCGCTGCACGATCCGGGTCCGCGCGGCTTGGCTTGGAAGTACGGCGGCTTCGTTGGATTGTTTTGGTTGTTTCGGCCTTAACTCTTTAAAATCGCTGTTTTTAAGCTAAGTAGGCAGTCACTATCACTGTCACCGTTCATAAATTTCATATCGAAGATATGAAGAGGATATTTGATCGTGCGAATGAGTCAATGGATGCGGTACTCTGGTAAATAAGCTTTGGTTTGGATACTTTACGGATTCTTGCCGCAAGTTAGAAATATTCTTCAACTTTTGAGACAGTTAGTCTGCTCGCATATACGGTAATGGGTTCATGCATTGCAGAAAAGGCACCATCTGATTGTTTTTGTACCACTTACCCTTTCCGCCCTCGCCGACGAGGGCCACGCGAAAAGTTTATTTTCGTGGTCGGTAATGTTCATAAAAGATCTCTACTGGATATTCTTAAACTGTCTTCACCCAATACTCTAGTTTAATTTCCAGCTGCACATATTTTTTAAACAAAGGATATCGACTACTTTATGTCCAAATTTGTCTGAAAAAATCATCCGCCATTTTGTGATGGAACACCACACAAATATTGACCAATATCCTTGAAACTGATGGATAGTATAGATAAAGTACCATTTTGATCGAATATAACGTTTTTTATTCCACTAAATTCCTTCCACGAGTCCACTCTTAGCTTAACTTATAAGATTTTCGAGGAAAAATAAAATCGGGCGTGTTTTTGGAAATTTAGTCATGTTTGACCCTCCGTATCTAAGTAACGCATACGATTTATGGAAAATGACTTACCGTTCCATGATCACCAATCAATTGGCTGTATATATGCAAAGTTTCAAGTTTGTATCTCAAAAAAAGCAATTTTGGACTTTTGTCCGGCTTTTTTCGATTTCGGACCACTGTGCAATGGTGATCATGCTGATATTTGCAAGGATAGTTGAGTAGGGATGCCTATACCATTGATAGATAATACTGCATATGATTCAGGTACTATCAGGATGAAAAACTTCTTAATTTCATTAGGATTTATCTTCCTTTCTCCATTGTCAATTGTGCATTATGAGTTAATTAGTGGAGGTGATAAAATCTACAGAGCACAATCCCATAAAATGTTTTCTATTCTGAAAATACTTTTAAATAGTACAAAAATATCTCTGGATGTATGGCCACGTCTTGAGTTCAGAGGACATCAAAAAATTCCCTTACCTGTTCCTTGAATTCTGAATCCCCTGGGAAACCTTGTTCCTGGGATACATCAAAAAAGGAGAGGAGGATGCTTCATTTAATCAGCAGTTTATTATCCTTTGGACAAAATAGTACCCCAGGTTAAGTATTGAGGAAAATTTAAAAGTTCTGGAGTATAAGAAAGACAGTTTTAGTAAAGCTAGAATAAACACATCCTATTTTGGCAGACTCATTCTGAAATTAAGTGTTCATTTGTAAATCAGAGCAATATTACGATGGTTAATCCATTCAAATCTTGATTTTTGGCAAAAGATTTAGCAAGCACCATTTTTCATTGCTGTTGACATTTTAGGGGCATAATTTATCTCATAATATTCAAGAAGCTTGATTTTTCATTTATGTATAAACATCAAGTTACTGTGTATTTCACTTTTAATAATATTCTTACTTTGTTGTAGTAAAAGTTAACAGTTCACAGTATTCACAGCAAACAAATAGCTGTTTGATTTTGCTTGTACTCCTTTGTTCAAATTGGAATTTATAGCTTCTTTTAATCATCTTCACTAAAGCACTGCATAAGAACATTGAAGAAAGGTTATTCATGATTTTTGAGGTTTTATTCATTATCTTTCCATGAGTAGGTTATCTTCCATTCTATAGGTATAGATTGAGCTGTCACTTTCTCTGAGCAATGTAAAGAGAAGTATTTACAGTTAATTTGGTGAACAAATTTTTTAAGACTGCTGCAGTATTTTATACTGAGGTTTAATCACTAGAATGAAAAATCTTGAGCTTAAAATGATAGTGTGAGCAAAGCTTGCAAAATTCATGAAATAATTTGATAGGAAATACTAAAAATAAGAAGAGCTCAAACATTAGAGCAAACAGTTTCATTAAATAATATTTTTCACTCTTTGCCAGTGGAGAGTTTCCTTGAAAATGTGTGCTTAACTGATTAGGTATCCTGTGGCTCAGGTAGAAATTTCACTCGTGTCAATAACTAGCTTCTATATAGACTGCTAAACATTTAAAATATTGACTTGCTTTGATATAAAAAGAGATGAAAACATTCGTATTTCCAATACTTCTAGGTAAGTTTTCATTCTCAAACAAATGTAAGAAAATCAATTGTACTGCTAAGATACACAAATACGTTAAAGTAATCCCATCATTGTTATATTTGCAAAGGAATTTCGATTAATGCTACAATTATCTACAGAAGTCTACTTAGACCACAAAATTGATCAAGTAAGATTTATACATTCACTTGTACTGGCTATGTAAGCGAATTCTATTTTAAAGATGGGATACCACTAAATGGGATTCAAAATTATTATTTTGTTATATTTAGGGAATAAAAAAATTAATATACCTTGAGTGCTTAAGCATTATTTTGATAATTTTTTCTCATATGATTTATTCATAAATTAAATTGTCATGCTATTGTCTGTTGAATACTTATAACACACATCTTAGACATAAAGAAAGATACTAGATGGCAAAAATAAAATGAAAAACTTTCACATTTGGTATTATCTTCTTGTTTTGGTAAATTTGTAATTAGTTTTACAATAATGATAAACAACTATAATTTTTGCATATAGAACACACCAGAAAAATATAAATGCACCTGGATTTTGTCTAAATTTACATTGGAAGCTCCTGTTGTACATAATTTAAGAATATGCTCGTATATAAATAAATATTTTGGCTTTCATTATGAGTAAGTTTAATTAAGAATAATTTTAAAATACAGGTAAAGGTAAGCATGTAGAAAAAACCAGTCTCCAGATGTACAAAGGTAGATACAGTTATTGTCACACAGGACACATGCACAACATAGTTGTAATAGCTTTTTCAACTATTTTCATTTCTGAAAATTAGTTCTCTATTGGCTTTACATTAATATATTATGCTATAACATTTCATTTTAATAAAAACAATGCTTCAATTATTTTCAATGTTAACACATCATCGAGGTATTTAATTTGGCCAACTAATTCAGTTCACTACAACATATGGCCTGACTTTTCTACTTGCTTTTACAAAAATTACACTTTTTAGTAATAACTTACTGCTCTAAAGGTCAATCATTATTGTCTCAAATTTAGATCAGGGATAATCCTTAATTTATGGAACTGAAATCTTATAGTTCCATTTGGAAGTAATAATTGTAAATACCTATAAATTATACAATTAAAAAATGTTCTTATTCTAAAGGATAAAATATTCAGCTGCAATCCAAATTATTTAAAAACCCATGTTAAAATTTAGAAATAACACAGAAAAAGTTATGGAAGAGTTGAATTAATACATAAAATAATCTAGATCTTACAATATGTTCACCATGTAAAACATTAAATTGACAATATTTCACATTGTTCACCATGAAATTTTTGTGAATCCACAATATTCCTGCCAAAATTTTTTTAAGATTTAGAGGTTTTATACTTCTGTTGCATAAAAATTCATTATACCAGATTAGACTCAGAAGCATCAACATCATTATATTGGACCATATGCTAAAAAAATATTGTCAAGCAGTTATAAATACTATCTTTTAACATTTATTTTTAACAGCTGCACAACAGTCAACAGTTCAACAGAAAAAAAATCTATTAAACAGAGTCAATGTAGAATAATTGGATTGTAGTTCTTAACCCCTCATGTTGATCAACTATTGAATGCAATCTTACTAAAATTTCATTTGGCGAATGTTTTGAAACGAAAAGGAAAATAAATTTCTGGTTATATTGAAATAATACATCATTAACTGTGTTGATGAAAACTCAACTAAGTAACTTATTTGATCATCAACAGTTAGTAAAGTTTTTGATGATAACAGAACTGAAATCTGTTATACAGTAGAACCCCGATCCATCGTTCCCGCATTTGTCGTTATCCCGGATTTATCGTTTATTTTCTACAGTCCTGACTTAGGCCCATAAGGAGACATGTTAAGTAATACCGCAATCATCGTTCATCGAAATATTATTTTCCCGCATCCATCGTTCAGATTTTTGGCCCAATCGAGGAAATAAGACAATGTATTAGGAATTGTGACAGAAAATTTCTTTGTAGAGCTTGGCATGAACTTTGTTTAATGCTGTCGTAGCACTTGCTCAAAACGGCCGATTTTTTTAAACACATCCGGGGCTGTTTTAATACATTGTATCCTATTGGAGAGCTTTCACATGGGTGCGCGTACGAGCCCTGTTTGTCCATCTCAGTTTACTGGTATATTTCACCCTGTTTGGACCGTCTCTAGGAGTTCAGTACGTTCTTTTTGGAAATCTTTAGGGGTTTTCTTTGGATAAACTTTCGTTATGTATTCATTTTAATAGCGTGAGCTGAGTCTACATTTCCCGATTTGATCGTTTTCCCGCATTCATCGTCTTTTTCTCTCGGTCCCTTCAAAAACGATAGATCGAGGTTCTACTGTATATGTTATATTTGGGTATAATTCTCTCCCTTTTCCATATGTATGTACTTGAATAAAAATTTGAGTAATTGTTTTCTTCATCTTTATTTTCATATTGAGATTGATAATAAAGCTGAGCAGTCACATGTGACAAATATTCTTTGGTTTAGTTTTGATATAGAAAAGGAATGCAGCCACAAGAATTTTATTATATCAGCTCCTTGTGTTTTGTCTTTATAATTACAACTGAACAATTATATTACAATTTGTTTATATGTGTCCTCACAAATTGAGATTTTGTCACATAAATGCAAATATGTTACAATATGGGTAGAGACTTTATGAAATCATCCTTCCAAAAATCTTGGAATCTAATTGTCTTTTGGCAAGTAATTCACAGTGTTCATCAATAGATAAAGATTCCTTTCTGTTTTTCCTATCATAATTGTCATTATTCTTTAAATACTATATTTTAAAATATGTCAGTTAATCAGTGAAAAATATATTCCTTATTAGAAAGGATATCTGTAAAATTCAGCCCTCATTTTTCTCAATAGTATTTCAATTAAAATTAAATTCAGTAAAACAATTGTAATTCTGAAGATTTTTATCATGAAATATTCACACTCTCTTTCCTTTCAAATCTATTCTTTGCCTTTCTAAAATGTCCTGAACTGTCTGTTTCATTGATTTCCATTACTAAATGTCAGTGTTGTGACTTTAGGGTAAAATTTATTTAGAAGCAATGATAATAAATCTGATGTTTTATAAGCCTGATACCAAAGCAGGAATACATGTGTATAGTCTTATATGTCTTCTGAGCCTGATCACCTAATATAAGTGCTCATAATTTACCCACATAGTGCTTTATTAATTGGTTAATAATTCACATGTTTTTCTCCTAAAATTTAGGCCTGCATTTCATATGCTTAAATAACATTTTTATCTAAAATTTATTTAATTAAACTGGACATTTCAGTTTCAAACATCTTTCAACAAAAAAGTTTTATACCTGAAACAATTTTCAAAACTATAGCAGTGACAAGATAGCATTAGTGATTTTAATTTGACTATTTATATCATTAACCATATAAGGAGTTAACCTGGTTGGAAACTTAATATGACTTTGAGCTTGTTTATTTGTTGGACATAATATGAAATAATATTTCCTGAATAGATGTATGTTTATCACAAGCTCATTTAAGTTATCTGAGAGAAATTCCATTTGAAATAAAGCCAATATTAATATAAAAATGCTTATAAGGTAAGCTTAGTATGATTTAACTTTTAAAAGCAACTGCATTTGAAAGTTAATAAAATAATTGAGAGAATACTTTACGAATGTTTATAAAAAAAATCAAGGCAATTCATAATGGTCATAGAAAACGTTAAAGTAAATATAATGTATTTATTTGAGTGTGAGATCAGTTTTTGGATTGAAAAATATTATCAAAGTTTATACTAAATCATTTTAAATTGACCATTCTTCAGGAGAAAGAATTTTAAATACTTTATAAATTAACAATAGCCAATACTGCTAAAGTTTTGCCTGCTTTTTGATTACAGGCGTACCAATTCTGCAAGGTACTACTGATATTTCACATTTGCCATAAAATATTATGTATTTTTTCAGTATTTGAGTATCAAGTCCTAACTGTTGATATGATTCAATGGGTTCTGGGCTGCTATGATTAAATTAATTTTGGGTTGATATTATTTGATTGATTGTTTTCTATTATCCATCGAAGTGATGGATTGGGAATTGTAAATGTCGAAAGAACTGTTAAGTCCTAAAGACTGTTGATATGATTTAATGATTCTGGGCTGATATGATTATATATTGGATATTTTTTATTATATTACAAACTGATTCTTTGGGACCTGTAAATTGTTTGAAGAAAAAGAGTTATTTGGAAGTTCAAGTAGGATTCTATTCTTAAGGATATAATTTTATGTCCATAACAATCTTTAAATGGTTCAGATACATGTATTTAAACTGTAACATATTCTCTCTTACAAAATTTATCCAGAAAAGATGGAGAATTTTCATTTCATGGGTGTAAGATTTTATTTTCCTTTCAATGTTCTACTTATATTGAAGACCATTGAAATGTACTGAAAATAAAGATAAAAAATATCATTTAATAAATTTCAATTACTTGGTCTTACTACTTATGAATTTTCACATCAAAAAGTAATTTCGTAATCTCGTGTACTGAGGAAAAATATTGACATGATAATTGAACAAATTATCAACAGCAAAATAGTAAGTGTATTTACCAGAAAATTGCAATATCCATGCATTTATCATTCCAGAAAGTTAAGTTTTCATAATAAAGCCATTTTTTTAAGGTGTCATCTTTGTAATGCCCTCCCGAATTTATGAATCATAGCTATCCTACTATCCTGTTAGGTTTACATCATTATTTGTATTCAGCATGCAATTGTTGATGATTATGTTCTGCCTTTCACTTAATTGTTGAACATCCTCATCCATAGTCAACTACAATTTTCATCCCTATGAATCCTCTCTTTCTTTGAATTTTCTTCCAGCATGAAAGATATCTTTTTTGGTTTTAAACATGAAGAAGATGTATAGTTTGTGTGTATATGAACATATGTGGACCAAACCGTTCATATCAATTGCATGTTGACCTCATGTTTTTCAGTAATAATTAAATATTGTTAAGGTTTGGATTAGATCAATCAATTTCGTGATTTTTCTGGATGCAAATATTCAAGTGATAAAGCTAATAGTGAGATGTAATTTTATATTTTATCATACAACAAATGTTTAAGTTACAACAAATTCATATAATCCATTATAGTTATATTTTTGCTGGCTTAAAATCCTATAAAGCTGTCCTGCTATGATATTTTGCTAATTGATAATCAGTAAATTGCATATTAAGGTATCTCAAAATCTCATATGATATGATTAGGCCAACCTCATATTTTTTCATTGAAATTATGTTTTTGTGGGTGGAATTATATCAATTATACGTATAATATCTCCTGGATTACATTTGGCAGAAAAGATGATGATGAAAGGATGGAGTAAGGAATAGTAAGGAATATATCATGAATGTTGATAATAAATTATCAAGTTTTACTTTTGTCTCTCCAAACAGTCAAAGCTTAGAGAATATGATCAAATTAGATCATGAACTGCAGGAAGGTTCTGTCAGAGAATTTCATTACTTAAGGCAGCATATACTGTCTTTCTTAATTTTATTTAGAGACTATTTAAAAATGAGAATTTAGTGAAATGTTTTTAAAGCAGAGGGAGAAATAAGAATCATCTCAGTGAAGGTAACTATTTTTTCTAAATAAAAGATCAATAATTAAATGTAAGAATAGCTGAATTTTTGGATACCCTTTCAGATAAGCCTGAGGTGGCGGCCTCTTTTGAATAAACATTGGAGAATAGAGACATTAAAGTCACCCAAATATGTTACGTAAATAATGAGAGGAAAAGTATTTTGAAATAAAAGGATCAAGAGAATGAATGAGGTGCCTTTGATAATCAATGTCTTAGCAGAAAAAAATTCAATATTTGAGGAGAGGGTGGTTTTTATGATAAAATTCTCTTGTAATAAGAAGGTATTATTTAATAACTTAAGTAAGTTATTTTATACTTCATTTTATCTTTCTCCCAAGTTAAAGCTTACTGTACTCACTCAACAGGAATGAAGCTGAATTGGAAATAATAATTTCCAAACACCTAGCCCATATTCTTAAAGATTTATGACAATTATTATAAAGACTTGTTGTAGATAAAGATACACCTATTCTGGTTATTGATGGAAGTAACTATAGAAGTCATATGGATTAACTTAACAGTTGCAGCCTTCAACATGCTGTTTGATTAATTACTCAATAGATTCATGCATTAGGAATGAATGAATAGAATAAAATTACTCTAAGGGATGTAATTTGATGACTTTCAATTCCAACTTTTAATAGCAGATTCAAACAGTAGAAAAGTAAAGCAAAAGATGATTTTTGGATGTAGAATGTTATGCCTCAAGCTAAAAAAAATCCAAAACATATGAGGAAGATCTTTTGGGTTTATGACAATTAAATTGTTCTAAGGTTTTTTATTTTGAATTGAAACAGAACTTTTATTTTCTTTTCCTTAGACAAAGAATCAGACTACATTTCTAAATCTTTAAACATCACTGTGATTTTAATTATCTGACGCATCTCATTATCTAGGAAATGTATGTATGTCCAGAGAGAACTAGTTGAATACTTCTCAGATATGTGTATCAATATGAAAGTATTATATTTGAAACAGAAGAACAGAGACTTTCCTTATCAAATATTATGACTGAAATTTTCATCAAACTTATTTTTCATAAAAATTATTCCTCACAAAGTCTCATCACAAAGACTTTTAATATAACATTAATGGAAGACACTTTTAAATGTAAGCTACTGTATGACAGATAATGTATATTGTCATTTTACTGGAAGACATGTAAAAAAGTTGTTATAAATATAGCCATAGCATAGACATTTTGGGAATTATGTCATGGTTATTGAAAATAGGCTCTTATCATTTATCCTTATCCATAAATTTCTTCTATTATATTACAGCCACTTGAATTGAGTAGTGAAAGAGAATTTAAAATAATAAAAGATGAGATAATTTATACATATACAAACTTTCTTTATATTCCAGTGTTGCATGGTATCTCTAACCTCAGTGTATTTGTGGTTCACAGATAAGATACCATTGGTATCTGGATTGTTTGAAGAACGCTGTACGTAAATCTTATAGGAATATCATGGCTAATTACTTATTATCCTTTCTAAGTGTCAAACTAAAATAATTAATTAATATGATTTGATATATATTTGTCCAAAATAACTTTGATGTATTAGATAAGGAAATTTAGATAAATGTGAAAGACAGTTTCAACACTTCAAATTGCTAGCAATCTTGAGGACTAATTAAATATTGAAATAAAATTTCTTTGAAGATATTTCAAAGAAGGAAGATTTCACATATTCTCATTAATTATGGCACATTCCATAGATTTATCAATTTTTTGTGATATTCACTGAAATTATAAAAAAGAATTGTATTATTTATGTTATGTAATTTTTTCATGCAATGCAACTGGTCTGTTGACCATAAGTTACATATACATACCGATATACATGTACGTATAGATGTAAGAGTAGAAATAACGCTTCTGCATTTTATGGATTTTAGGATAAAGGCTACAGCAATTTGACATACTATTTTTAATCCATATGCAATTAGAATGATTGCTGTAAACTTGAATTCAGATCAAAATCATAACTCATAATTTTTTAATGGTATATTGAGAAAAATCAATTTGTTTAGTTTGCACAAACATTTCAAGGTTATACACTTGGAATATATCATGATTTAGTTCAAAATGATTGTCTCGGATCTCAGTGACCCATTTACGTAGTGATAATAGAGGAGAATCATTTATATGAAATGTTTCTTTTGAGCTCTTACAAAATTCTATTCTACCAACATGTTGATGAAAATGAAAGCTAAGGTTATTAAACTAAGAGAATTAATATATCCTGTTACTGCATTTAGGTATCACTTTCCTTGGTAAAAAACATCAATTAATTTCAATTGTGGAGAATATATAATACTTTAAAGAGATTTAAAACTGGAATATCACTGTTTTGTTGGATATATTTTTGGGTATCATCCAAATTACCTATTTCATATCCTTCCAAAAATCTTGGAATCTAATTGTCTTTTGGCAAGTAATTCACAGTGTTCATCAATAGATAAAGATTCCTTTCTGTTTTTCCTATCATAATTGTCATTATTCTTTAAATACTATATTTTAAAATATGTCAGTTAATCAGTGAAAAATATATTCCTTATTAGAAAGGATATCTGTAAAATTCAGCCCTCATTTTTCTCAATAGTATTTCAATTAAAATTAAATTCAGTAAAACAATTGTAATTCTGAAGATTTTTATCATGAAATATTCACACTCTCTTTCCTT
The DNA here is from genome assembly GCA_947579665.1 of Sympetrum striolatum. Classification (NCBI taxonomy): domain Eukaryota; kingdom Metazoa; phylum Arthropoda; class Insecta; order Odonata; family Libellulidae; genus Sympetrum; species Sympetrum striolatum. The sequence continues at coordinate 18,256 of CANPUZ010000116.1, forward strand.
TCAAATCTATTCTTTGCCTTTCTAAAATGTCCTGAACTGTCTGTTTCATTGATTTCCATTACTAAATGTCAGTGTTGTGACTTTAGGGTAAAATTTATTTAGAAGCAATGATAATAAATCTGATGTTTTATAAGCCTGATACCAAAGCAGGAATACATGTGTATAGTCTTATATGTCTTCTGAGCCTGATCACCTAATATAAGTGCTCATAATTTACCCACATAGTGCTTTATTTATTGGTTAATAATTCACATGTTTTTCTCGTAAAATTTAGGCCTGCATTTCATATGCTTATATAACATTTTTATCTAAAATTTATTTAATTAAACTGGTCATTTCAGTTTCAAACATCTTTCAAAAAAAAAAGTTTTATATATCTGAAACAGTTTCCAAAACTATAGCAGTGACATGATAGCATTAGTGATTTTAATTTGACTGTTTATATCATTAACCATATAAGGAGGTAACCTGGTTGGAAACTTAATATGACTTTGAGCTTGTTTATTTGTTGGACATAATATGTAATATATAAATAATATTTTCTGAATAGATGTATATTTACCACAAGCTCATTTAAGTTTACTGAGAGAAATTTCATTTGAAATAAAGCCAATATTAATATAAAAATGCTTATAAGGTAAGCTTAGTATGCTTTAACTTTTAAAAGTAACTGCAATTGAAAGTTAATAAAATAATTGAGAGAATACTTCAGTTTTTGGATTGAAAAATATTATCAAAGTTTATACTAAATCATTTTCAATTGACCATGCTTCAGGAGAAAGAATTATAAATTTAAACTAGATATATAATAATGCGTTTTAAATTGCTCTTATGTGGTTTTGGAAGTCCAAAATCGAAGCTCAAGGAGCCTTGAATTATAAAGAACAAGGGCTGAAGTCAGAATATTACTTTAAATTGTACAAACATATCTCCCGATTTCATGAAGGAAATTTATAGAAAAATGCTAACAACACGTTGCTATAAACAAATGTGACTTTAATATAGGCATAATTCTCGATGTGTAACTCAAATTAGAGAGCTTGACAATCTCATTCGGCGTTATTTGGAAGGGGCTTATTCATAGCCTCAAAATTTTCGCTATTTTGTCTAAATTATTGTAATTTTGAATCTTAAACAATATTCCTTAAACATAATAAGAAGCTTTATTTATTTTCTCATCTTCTGGTGCCTTTCTCGACTTTCTACTACTATTCTTTCTAGTTTAATTTTTCAAAATAAATAAGTCATGCGACATTAAAATGAAGCTTACGTGTATTTCTGATATAAACATATTATGGGCACCTGGGTTCGAACCCGACTCTTTTCAGTAACGGGAATGGTTTTCTAGTGGTTTGTTATTCGCAAGATCAAGTAGCAAGTTGTTTAATGTCTCTAAATGCTCTAAATCAAACCATTTCTGAAATGCAGAGGGGATGTGCAAACTGCGCAAAATATATATATGGATTCTCGAAGATAACGGTTTGAAAAGAATGAAGAATGTCCTCTTTCTCAAGCTGCTACAGTAATATGTACCTTTGAATCGAATACGTAATTGCCAACCGATTTCTATCATAAACGTTTATAATATGATATTACTTTATTCAATTTCATAAATTTTTGAAGAATTTTTCAAGCTCGCGGTAGTAAAACAACTGATCATCGAAATTTTTTCCACTGACGAAAATGCTTTGGAGGTTATGAAGCTTATGTTGTCATTCTGTCTCATTCTAAGTCATAGATAAGTGGTATACAATAGTTATCAAAAGTACATGCAGGAAACGTATCTACATTGAGTTTATTATATTACCTTTAGCTTGTAAATGTAATGTGCTTGCCTCTACGTTGTGGACGTAGCACAGTTTCAATCTTGTTTTGCTTCGTAAAGTAATAATTATCAGCATTAAACTTTCTCGTTCCATGTGAAGATAAAACATTTTATCTTGTGGTGAAGACGGCAGTTCGGAGTGAAAATGAAGATAGAATCAGAAATCCCTCGCGATTTAAGGAAGTGCAGACTTTGTTTTAAAGACGAGAAACTTTTGCTTTGCATAATTGAAGTGAGCGGCTCATTCAAGAATGTAGCTCGAACTCATTGTGAAGTTCTCAATTACGAGGTAACGTGAAACAATTCTTAACTTTTACTTTAGCTACTTATATATTCTTATTTTACGCCTTTAACTTACAATGATGGTTTTAAACGTATTTGCAACGATGGTACCGAATTTTTACGATATAGTTACGTTACGAATGTACTGCAAAACAATTCCGCCATCTTCAACACGAAATTGAATGGAATTGTGCAATTATATAGTAAAGTTTTGCTGGTAAATGCGATATAGCAACAGGTGGTTGCTTTTCTCCTTGATTATAATTACTTTTACATTTTATTACGCTTGTTTATTATTGGGCCAACTGTTTTGATTGTTTTTATATATTGTGTTTCAGGTAGCCTTGGATGACCATTTTCCACCTTCTGTTTGTTCAGATTGTTCTGACAAACTTCATGGCTTCAAGTGCTTCTAAGAGAAATGCGATAGGTTTAGAGAAACTTACGAATTGCTCCTGAAAACAAAAGCAGAGAGTACCAGCAACGAAAAGGTGATTACAATTTTAATGTACCTATTTCTCTTGGGTAAGTTGTGATGTATTATTGGACAGGGAGGACAGTGTGACGTACTTGGTGCAGGTACAATTAATTTAGTGTGTGTGTATATCATCATCATCAGCCATTTTCAATCCGATGTCGGATGTAGGCCTCCCCAAGTACTTTCCAATTCTCTCTGTCCTGAGCTTCTCGTTGCCACATTACACCTAAGTACTTGATGATGTCTCTATTCCATCTGTCCATAGGTCGTCTTCTTGGTCTCTTCACATCTCTTGGTATCCAGTTGAGAACTGCAGAAGTCCAATGTTGTCGTTTCTTCTCGCAATATGGCCGGCCCACCTCCATTTTAGTGATCTTACCTTATCTATGATGTCTGTAACTCAAGTCATCATTCTCACCCAAGTATTGGGTTTTTGTCTCATCTTGTGATTCCAAGCACACAGCACTCCATACTCTTTTGCATTGTCTGAAGTCGCTGGGTTATTGCAGCATTTAACACCCAAGTAGGTCAGGACAGGTAAAATGCATTGGTTGAAGACCTTCCTCTTCAAAACCATTGGCATTCTTGACTTCAGGATGTGTGAGTTTCTACCAAATGCACTCCAGCCAAGTTTCATTCTTCTGTTTACTTCATTAATCCTGTTTTTCTCTCCTGTTGTTACAAGTTGTCCCAGGTATGTGTATTCCAAGCAAACATCCAGAGGTTTTCCCTGAAGTTTGACAGGTTCTCGCACTGCAAAAGAATTATACATTACCTTTGTTTTTGTTAGATTTATCCATATTTCTATCTTCTGTCCTGCTGTGTTTAGCTCTTTTAGTCTTGAAGTTAGATCTTCTGCGTTAGCTGCAAAGAGAACTATATCATCTGCAAAACGGAGGTGACTGATGTACTCCCCATTTACTCTTAACCCCTTCTCTTCCCAATCAAGGGTTTTGAAAACTTCTTCTAAAATGGCTGTGAACAAGATGGGAGAAAGACTGTAGTTTAATAGTACCATTTAAGACCAAAAATTCCCTCGAAATAAGACATCACTTCTCATATTGCCTTGGAGAAGCCTAAATTGCTGTATATTTCCTGTTTTTACGTAACTTTCTCACATTGTGCGTATTTGATTTGGAAAAAAACATTTTTTTGGCACACCCCAATGTACACTCCTGGCCAAAATTAACGCAGCACCTCCCTAGCGATCCTTACGGCTAGTGCTGCGTTAATTTTGGCCAGGACTGTACATCAATTGTGTGTGTTCAATGTCTATCTTTCAACTTCTATAGAAATACGCTTTTCTTTGTTCAATACGCTACATGTACGACTTGAATGTCGAAATTCAGTGACATAAATATACTTTACTATTATAATAATGATTATTACTGCAGTAGCACCTAAATTATATTATTAAGGAACTTAATTATTTACTAGTGAAACCCCTTGCCAATAATTTGTAAAAGTAAAATATGGTAAGTTAATTAGGTTGTATATTTTATGGTGATTACATTTAGATAGCTTAAATCAGGATTAATATAAAAACACATTATTATGACTTTCGGGAAATGTTGTATTGTATATTAATGGGCAACTAACATCAATATTTTTCTTCTTCAGATTATCTTCGTTTTAAATGTAACGATTCTTTCAACGTGACATTTCTTTTAAATGTTCTCAAATCTTTTAACAATGTGCAACCGTATCATTTACATTCTCTCCAGTTTCTTCATTCCTTCTATGTCTCATTGTTTCAGCATTCCGCAAACAATGAATGGCAGTTTCTTTAGACCTTGGACGTAAGCGGTATTGTCTTGCAGCTTCAACACTTTGCAAATGCCATCTCATTTTCTACCTAAATCATATCTTCAATTTATTTTTACTTAATAGTTATAGAAAATATCTTTAAATTACTTACAAAACAGAAACTCAAAACTGTAGAGGTGAAAAAAGTCAAATAACGAACGCACATACTGAGCAATGCATTTTAATTGTTTATTTGTATAGTTGTATCCATGGTTACATAGATACGCATGTATAACCATATATGATGATGAACAAACACACTATTGCTTTTTAATATTTTAGATTTTTATATTGATATTGACTTTGTCACAGAAATACTCAAAAAAACAAAGGCAAAGTTAAAACATAACTTGTTATATAAAATTAGGTAGTTATTTAGTTAGGGAGTTAGTTTATTAGATTAAGCTAATTTATTCAGAATATTCATTTGAATTTATTAGAGCAGAGTTTCCCAAACTGTGTTCCGCTGAACCCAAATAGGTGTTCCACGACAATTTGGACTGTCGATTGAGAATTGGAGAATAAAAGTCATACAATGCTTTATTTATTCATATTTTTATGTTTATGTTTTAACATTATAGTTTTATATTTAAAAATAATTACTAAATACTTAATAAGTTGTAATTGAGTGATTTTTAAAATTCTACAAATAGAATTACCTAAATAAAAATAAGCTGAGTGTTCCGTTAAACTTCCCAGGTTTGCAAAGTGTTCCATTACAGAAAAGAATTGGGCATTAGAGGATTTATTTATGAAAGAGAAATCACCTATTTTATTTAGAATCGAAAAAACATATCACTGCTGAAATATCACAAATAAAAGGATTGAAATTGAATGAAATTTTACAAGGAATAGGGAAAAAATACAAAATTTACATAATGTATGGAATAATAAAGTAAATAAATATTGTGACAAGACATTTTGAACCTTTGTATTGTCTTAGATTACCAGAATGACATAATAAAGATTTTAATAATACATCTTATATAATAATCATGGTTGTGTATATATTTATGTATCTGATGTCAGTAACTCCCACAAGAAATACACGGGAGAAATGTTTGAACATTAATATCATGCACTTCCTGACAAAGGATAAGATTATAAATACTTCTGAGTCATTAAAGGTGAAGTATTACATATTGATATTTGTCCGTCCAAAGTATCCTTGGTTTGACTCTGGATGCCTCGAATTGCCTTTCTCATTAGAAATGCGTGTAAAGTTCAATTAAGAACAGACTCTATGTAACACTTGGGTTTCATTTTTTAAATAGTGAAAATAATACTTATGGAAATAGATAACCAAATAATAAGAAGAAGGAAGTGGAATATATTTAAAAAACACTAGTCATTGTCTATAAGGTATTTATATCAAAATGTGTGCATTGTAGAGCTTTATTAATGACGTCTTTCTTATGTTTTTAATAAAAGAATTTTCTTTTGTGTCAACTTCAACAATATCCTAAATTGGGGTTATTATTGAAAGATGTTTAGATTGGCTCTTCCTGTGGAACTTCTGGTAAAATATTAACGTGATATCCTTTCCCCAAACCTTGCTGCATATGTTTTGTATTGGGATCTATTTCTCCAATTTCAACTGTTCAAAATGAATAACAGTAATGCACACAGTTCTAACTCTATTTTAATTTAAGCGATGATCTTGTGTGGTCCCTCAATATCAACCATATGTCTCTACATATCAACACCATATTCTGTAATTTTATAGTATTTTCTTCTTTTGTCTTTTTAAACTGTTTTAGACTTTTTAGTAGTTTTACCAAGTATTTGCTTGTATTTTTTAGTTCTCTTATCATTCCGAGTATTTGACGAGCTTTTATTAAGCGAAATCCTGTTAATACTAATTTAATGGTAATAACTGGCAAATTTAGTATAATTTAGTGAATATCCTGTTTCTCTATTATGTTATTTTCATGTAAATAATTTTTCCCCAGTCCCCACAGTAAGTCCCCAAAAAAGGCTTGTTAAAATGTTCTGGCCGAGTAGTTTAGATGTTCAAAGCAGCCTCCCGGATAGAGGAAGATCCTGGTTTCGATTCCTGGCCCCGTCAGTCTTTATTCAAGTCCTTTATTCCTTGGGAATTTTCCTGGGTGCACCCCCCTTATGTGCGAAGTCACCTCAACCCTTTCCTTATATATAATTTTTATTTTTTACTGTTGATGCATCTCATTTCGTTGTATTTTAAACTCATATTGTAATTAGTTTCTATTTGCAAGATACTGATTTTTATGTAAATGTGTAATCACTGGTTCATTCTATTTAGTATACCTCAATCAATTTTTCTTCTTGTTTTTTATAACTCTTTTAATCTACTTTCATCATCAAATTTAGCTATCTATGTGTCGGCTTCGCAGGTTTTTCACACACTTCTTCTAGTAAGTGTTTTCCTCTAGTGGAAATTTTTCCTAAGTTCTTATCTTAGGTTTTTAATCCCCGTAGTAGTTTTCTTCTTGTGTTATCTATTTCCATTCATTTCTCATACAATGAAGGGTTAGATGTAAGACTTCCTTGTCTCAATCTTCCCCTAATTAAGTCCTTTTGTAATTATTATTATTAACAATCTCATCTCTAAGCTGTCGCTCAACATTTTACAAAGTTGAAAGTAATTGGTGAAATTTCATTTTGAAAATCGAAGAGGAAATTAAAGTTAAAAGAAGAAGCTTTTATTACAAAGTTCGTTTGAGTCGGTTTTTGTTAAATGGCAAATTGTATTCAGTCGTCCGAGATTAGTATGTTTATGACTGGAAAGTTGATCAATTGTACTAATTAAAATCCGCTAGTTAAGCTGTGTTTCCACTTGCAATGATTACTGGTGCCACTCATTTTGAAAGTAAACTCATGCTTCAGATTTCAAGACTTTTTAACTGGCGCAGCATTAAACATGACGTCAATTGAGATCCTTTGGACGTATGTCGATAAGCGATAATTATTGATCATAAGAGTGTAGTCGAGGCTTTTGATTTTGATAATATTTATCATAAACACACTCGACTATACACGAAAAGGCATATATATTTACGTAAAATGAATTAAATTTAACGAAAATCACCAATTACTGAGGTGTGAATATTGTGTACATCTCGCAGAAATGGCTGCTCGTACTTTCTGTCAACTGTGAATGTTCATCCGTTGTTACAACTGCAACACAACAATAGTAAACAAATAGTGCGGCAGGTGCAGTGGATATCGTGGATTAAGGCCAAAAGTGCAAATTGTCTTTCTTTGGGAGGACTGTGATTTAAGAATGTCATTGTAGCAAATTACAAGTATTGGAGCAAATAGTTTAAATTCATCGAGTCTTCATGTTCAGTTCCATTTCATCGTCTTGCATCGAACCCGGGTCTTTACTGTGAACTTACTATGCAGCACAATAGAAGATCACCATCTCAAACTATGTGTTAAAATTCAAGCAGAAATATTGGCTGCAACTGCCTTAAAAGAAGTTCTAATTTTCACGAATGTAAATGGCTCTCTGGATTTGAACCAAGGACGATATTGGAAATCTAAAACATGTTTATGAAAGTTATTTATGATCTCTATCTATTTGCCGAATTTCAAGTTTCTATATTATTGGGAAAGGTTTCAAAATAATTCCTAAAAATCGGATCAACTTCTGATTGCAGAGACACCTGGTGTCGAACCCAGGAAATATTGTAAGCTGTGAATGCACAGTTTGATTTGAAAAAGACTTGCTCTTGTATCATGCAATGTTTGAAGTCGATAGCATGCCGGGAAGTACCTAAATTTTGTTTCCGTTATCTCCGTAAGAAATGCATTGAGAAGTGCAAATAGTCCTCTGGGATCGAACCAAGGACCATCAGCGAACATGTAAAATTTGATTTTGAAATATATTCATGATATTTATCGACGTGCCGAGTTTCAAGTATCCATGTTATCGGGAAAGGATCCAAAAAAAATCATCAAACTCGCCGCAATGCATTTTAAATGGCTGATTTTTGCCCCGACCTAGCATCGAACCATGGACCATATTCGGCGATGTCTTTCTGATTTACGCTGAAGTTGCACGGCTTCTAGCGATCCCTCGAATTAAAACACTTTGCTTTTCCGGGAAGTGCCTAAAAACATTTTTCGAAAATCCCCGCCATGTATTCTTATGGGGAAAATCGCGACTTTGGGGCCTTCTGGAATCGAACCAATGACACCGAGGTTCAATGTCGGCTTTTTCCTGGAGGTTACACATCATGGCCAATACGTCGTAAAAATTTCAAGTCAGTGGCACTTGTGGAACATGGTTAGAATTTTGATCCCCTATATATAACTTATATATAAGTATATCCGGAGAAGCGTATATATATAATAGATAAGTTATCAATTTGATTTATTAACTGGGCATAAAATGCCATAATTCTGTAACAATCATGAGAAATGCATACATTTTAAAGGAAAAATAAAGAAATAGAATATTAAATAGAACTATATTGATAAAGAAATTTCATTACATATCTATACACCATAAATTAAGAATTACATAGGAATACATGCATTTTATAGGATACTTAAGAGCATAGAGCATAAAATAACACTATATTAATTTTGAAATATATCAAAGCATATATGTATAATCTTTAAAAATGTTTTAGTGAATACAAAACTTTAAAATAAACTTCAACTATTGCACATGAACTTGCAAAGTCAAGGGATTGAATATTGATATATCATTATAACATTTGAAGGCTGATTTTATTTGCATAGTATTTGTATTAAATATGTCTTTAGAATGATCACGAAGGAAGTCATTGCTCAATTTTTGCATCCTGGTTGTGGGTGGGTTATGTAAGTAAATTCATTACTTATTTATCACTGGCAAAAGAATCATTTGAGCTTGTTTTATGCTTAGGAACTCATATTTGAATCATGATAATAATTTTGAACTATTTTTGCATTCACCAACTTATGCAATATAATTAAATCAGATAGATTCCTACAAGTGTGCAGTTTCTTTAGTTCTATACATTTTAAAAATTACACATTATTGTTCACTCTGTAGTTTAAATCTCTGAAGAATTTGTGTTGGATATTTCCCAATCGATTTTTGTGAACATTATAGTATGAAGATCAAACTATTGATGCATTTTCCAATAGTGGTCTCACTTATCAGCAATATAGCAGGCCGAATGTATTTATTTCTTAAATTTTACAGTTTTAACTCCAGAATATAATTACTATAATTAATTATATACCAATCTAATTATATAATCTTTAATTATGATTATACGCTTATAATAATGAGATGAAACGAAAAAAGATTGCAATTATCAGTTTCTTTTAATAAGTAAATATTAAACGAATGTTTTCACTGTTAATTCCAAAAATATTTTGCATATTCAGTTTTTGAAATAGCTTGGAATGGATTCCTCCGATATGCTGTCAAGCACGTTCTATTCAGAATGGAAATGAATGTAAAGCTTACGGGAGTTGAAAAATTTACGAATTCTCTCTGCATATTATTGTGGATAACTTTGAGTATGATTGATTGTAAAATCTTAGCTATAAATAGCTGAAAAAGATTAAGTTATGTAATTTTTCGGCTACAGCTAAAATTATGCATATTTTGATGTTTCCTTTTAGAATTATTTGAAAATAGATTTTTCGTATGCCCTATGATTGAGGTAAACAATCGATTTTAAAATGCACTAAGATCAAGTAATATAATAATAATATACACATCCCATGTAATTATATCTTTTTAACATGGAATTTAATATTTAGCTAATGAGTATTGAAAAATGAACGCCCTGTTTCTAATAATTATTGTGGACCAGAGAATTTTTCTACGTAAACCAGAGGACGATTACAGAGATAATTAACAACATATGAATAACCCATTGTCGTCAAGAATAATGCATTTTCAATGCTCCCCAGCATTCCGGAGGAGATGTATTTGTTTGCCGTAGTGAATTAAGTTATAATTGATGTATATATAAGTATTGTATTGAGTTAGCGTTCTCTTGCGGCCAGACGATGAACTGTCTCTGAACACGCCGACGTAACTTCTTAAGCCGCGATTTTTAAAATGTTTATCAAGCGGACACTTAGATAATATATTATTCTGCTGATTTTTATACATTCAGCTTAAACTTAAAAATAATATCTAAATATTTATTTAAGGATTTAGTAATTTGGAGTTATAAATTCGTGGATTCTATTTTATATTTTAATTTTAATATTTCCTTTTGTAAGTAAGCGTGTAAAACCAGAAAAATTTAAAAATCAGTTCAATATATTCTCCTAATTACCCTAAAAACTAAGAAACTAACATTTCAATCAGATTCTTCTGTTCCTAAGTAATAAACAGACTCAACGAACCATAAATCTTGTAATAGAAGTGTTTCGAATATTTCATACATTACTGTATTTTACGGATTCTAAGACGCACCATAATTTTTTAGCAATTAAAAAATAATATTTTTACCATTTTTGATTTTTAGGTTGCAACTAAAAATTCTTATTTTATAAAACTGAACCGATCCTCGAAATTCCTGAAAATCGCCATCGGAACTTTCTTCTTTTATTTTTATATTTTACTGTTACCGATAACACAAATCACTTTCTGTTCGTCGGTGCAGTGCTGTTGCCAGTCCAATCTAGCCACATGCAGAAAGAGGTTGCACCGAATATGTCCCCATTTTTAAGACTGGCGGAAACTTTAAATCAAACACTGGACATTTTTACATTAATTTCGAGTTTAAGACGCACCTGAATTTTGGAGGCAATTTTTTAAAAGAAAAAAGTGCGTCTTGTACAGTCCGTAAAATACGATTCTTTTCGTATTTTTTGAATGACTGTTACTCTGCGGACATTTTTGGTCATGGTAAGGTAAGTAAACGAGATTCGGGGTTTGTATTTTTCTCCAGAACAACTTAATAGTTGATTTAACCGACGCCAAAACATTTGTCATCACAGCTGCTTCCACTCAGTCTGAATAAAACTCTAAGTTTCGAAAACTTTGACGTCTTGAATTCGATCAAAATGTTTTAGGCTTATTTAAAAGAATCACATTAGGAATATTTTTGATGGTAAAGAAAAAGTTGAACTCAAAAAGTTACCCAATTTCGGATTGCTCTCCGCTTTTTTGCATCCTTCCGCACCCATTCCACGCCTTTTTTCCCTTTCGGCGCTTTTTCTTAGTAGTCTTCATCTTTTCACTTCTGTTGATCCTTCGTTTCACTTAATATTTACTCGCTTGGCATTCGCTCCGGTTAATACATTTATCTAGTTACGATAATTAACGGTGTAAAATTCCTTCCTCTTCTTCTGCGTCTAAATTCCAGAATCTAAAGTTGTCTGTCAAAATACAAATCAAAGATGAGTGAATTGAGGCGATGGCACTTGTTCGTGAAATTTTATTTTATTTAACTTTGGACTGCTTTTAATGGTTTTCTCTTTGTTATATTGCGAATTTTCTGTGTTTGTTAAATAAATAAATAACCCTTTTGATATCAAATTCGATATCCTCAATTATCATTCTTTGACTAAAACCTTATCAGGAAAGGGTAAATTGCACACAAGGGCGTGCACCCAGGAGCTTGGGGACTTATCAGTTATGTGTTACATTCGATGTCAGACATTTTATCTTTTGCGTAATTAAATCAAAAAAAAATCTGATGTGGCCAGCGCATGACTTTCTCCATGTATAAGATGTAAATATTTATCTACGACAGTAATTTCGAACTCTTTATTCCATCTAAACTTGGAAGATATGTGATTAATTTCTTTCATATTATCTTTTACGTCACAAACATTATAAATAATGTTTTGGGACATTTTCGAAGAAAAACGATGAAATCGGCCTTTCGCCCAAAGCGCCCACATTACATCTTCAAAAACTTCCGGTTTATCAGTATTTCATGAATAACTCCTAAAAAACAGTTAAAAAAAATATGATTACTACAAAAGTTATTGTAAATTACATTTTCTAAAACTTTTCGAGATAATAGTATATACCTAATCATCAGAATATTGGAGATATTTTGCAAAATCGGAAACGAGCTTCGAAAAGAAAAGCTAAACTTTCGGTAAAACCGATTTACTCCAAAAACTAATCAACTCTAACGACACCAACCAAGATGCTTTATATGAAATTTGGTGTTGATACGACGAATAGTTTTCATGTTAGAGCACCCACAAAGTACATAATCAGCTACTTCTGGTTTATCAGTATTTCACGAATAACTCCTAAACAATTAGTGATAAAAGAATATGTTAAACACAAAAGTTATAGTAAATTACATTCCCTTAAACTTTTATAAATAATAAAATATAAATTAATATCGTATTTATGGAGATATTTTGCAAAAACGGAAATTTGCTTCGAAGAATAAAACTCGACTTCCGGTCTACAGATGTACTCCAAAAACTAATCCACTCTGACAGCACATACCACTGTACTACGTATGAAGTTTGGTATTGATACGACAAATAGTTTTTACGTTAGAGCGCCCACAATCACACACACACATACAGACATATACACACAGACATCATTCCGAAAATGGTTAAAACGTGTTCTAGGGACCCCAAAACATGTATTTACGTTGAAATCGATTGAAGTCGATTTTTTTCATGAAAACAACACTTTCTCTATACTTCGTATTGAAATATAATATTGAATTCTTAATTTGGTCGTAGAATGTCGTATTCGAGTCGAAATTGAGAGAATTCAGATATCAAATTTTAATTTTGATTTTTGACCTCCTTCGAAAGAAAAGCTATAATAAATGATTATTCTTACAGCCTCCGTGGGGTAAAGCTAATGACAGTAGAATCGGTGATGTATCTTGGAGTAACTCCTACGAATAATCTATCATGGAGTGCCCACATCCGAAATATATGTGGAAAAGCACTTAAAAAACTCGGCTTCGGTAGGAGCGAAGAAAAAGTTCGCGAGCGAGGTTACTTTAGTTAGGCCTCACCTTTTGAGTGTATGGGAAATGTCGTATTCGGGATTTAGAAAAAGTACAACGAAAGGCGAAATGTAAATAATTGATACGTTAAAACAGAGAGTGTTACTCATATGATACAGGGATGGGAAAAATTATACGATATGCGATTAATTCAAAGGTTAAACTTAATAAATAAGTTCAAAGAAATACCGTAGTCAGAAGATGTAACCGATATACCTCTCGTTTCAACGTTATGATACTGAAATGAAGATCCTGGACATCGGGGTGCGTCACGAAAAATTGTTTTTCGAAATTAAAAATTTCAAGTCGATAAAAAGTCGTCACTATGTTCATAAATTAAACAAAAAATTTTAATCGAATTGAAAGATATTTAGGTCTCCCAAAATGGGCATAAAGTTCGATTTATATTTGTCAAAAACTAAGATTTTAATTTATTTTTAAACATAAATACACAGTATACAAGTACACAGAAGAAAACTACAATGCTGGTTTCTTTATTTTAAAAGCTTTCTCTTTTACCTACGGATCATTTAGTGAATTCTCATTAGAAAGGCAGGTTAAGAGAGATCTGAAATGAGAACAAAACAATACATACTTAGCGTATCTACGGTACGTCTCTCATGGTTCAGTGCAACATAAGGTGTTGTTTGTATGGAAATGTTTCGCTTTTGTGCATTTTTCTAAGTGATTTTGTGGGGTTATAATGTGCATTTTGGCACAATGTTCGTCGGAAAATTTATCAAATTCATTGACGACAGCAAAATAGAATTGAAAGACAATTTCAGATGAATTGTAACTCTTTTTCCTAATGATTGGTTTCTCTTAAAGATTCTCCTCTGACAGAAGGATAACCACACCCGAGTCCAATACTTCATTTATTTCTTAAGATTTCTGTTTACGAAACACATTTGCTACACATTTGTTTAGGAAGCCATGTTTCGATACATTGGACTGTTTCAAATGAACATTAGAGTCCGACATCACGGTGAATATCAGATACATTTGAAACTCCTTCTAAGTCAACATTTAGAGGGATAATTGCTTACGAAATATGATACCCTATGATTAGTTCATGCTTTGTATAAACGGCATTCTCTGGAGATATGTTTGCATTCTTTCGGTTTAATGACTTTCTTTGTCCCTTCGAAAGGATTTTGAATTGAGGTATTCAAAATGTTCTTGTCGTTGAATTGAAACATTTCATACTTTATTGTTATAATTTTTAATCTCATTCATTGATGGATTAATTAAATTCCTGATCCAGATGTAAGTCGACTGAAGACGTTAGCATTGTCTTGTCGTTGCCAGAGTTTCATTGTTTTGATTGATTTACTTGCCAAATGAGAGGAAGTCTTGAAGGACAAGATGGTGGGAATATTTTGAGTTTGTGTTGATTAACTTTTCATCTGAAAAGAATTTCATTTAGAAGGAAAGAATACTTTCCAAGAGGACCTTAGCATTTTCCTGCCATGAAATCTAAATTCTTCATGCATTCTTTTGCCTCAATCTTATGCAACCGACTTTCACACAAGTGCATCTTGAATTGCCTGTATTTCAGGACCAACGAGCAATTAATTTCTTTTGTGCTCCTTATTTTGAAAACCTTGACGTGTCCCAAATTACGAAAACCTTAATCTCCCTTCCTTGCGTATGTTCACTCAATCAAATTCATGTAAACCATTTAAAAATTATTTCAACCGATTTTTCCAATTTATTTATTTCTTTGAATTCCACTCTTTCTCACGGCATTCCAAGGAATCTCACTGAAGTCCTTCTTTTGAAATTTTCATCTCTTTGCTTTCATTTCCAGTTTCGCGTTCTCTTGATTCAGTACAATTACCTCAACGATACTCATCCAGTAATAATCTTATTTCGTTATTTGGGGACACAATAAAAAATATTCTAAAATTCCGCGCAATGCAGTATTACATCTCCGATATTTTTGTATTCTCATTAAACTTAATTTTGCAATTTAAGCGCGTAAATGTTGAAAATCGATCGAAGCAAATATTTATTTATTCCATGAATACGGCAATTATCGGTTTTACTTCAACCCGCACATATACTTATTAATAAAGCTCCTTTGTTTTATCTCGTGTATTTTATTCCTTACATTTTCACTATTAATCCTATATTTCCTTCACTTAAATAACTCAATAAGAACTCTATTTATAAATTATATTATGATTAATTCACTCTGTGAAAATTTATTCGCTCATTATGATAAATAAAAATTTATTTATAGCATATTGTGATTTAACATCGTATATTTATTTATTATTTATCTATGTGTAAATATATATTTACATTATAATTATATCAGAAACATTTATTTAAATAAGTGACTAATATTTAATTTATTTACATTCGCATTTTTTATTTTATTATAATAAAATTTAATTACGACTAATTTTATATATTTCGTCTATAATTACCTTCTTCAACGTCATATCTACGGCAATAGGAACTTTTCTCGATTTATTTGTTTTCCATTTCGATCATTTCATCGTTATTCTTCTGTTTTCCACGCTCTCTTTAAATGCACGTCGTCATAGAAAACGCAAACATATTCATACTTCATCTGTTTCGATCGAGTTTAAAATATCGTTACTCTTTTGTTTACTTTAAAGGGCCACCGCCTTCCCTTTAACACTTCTCCTCCCACCCAATTACTCGGGCTTTTAAATCTCCACTAACGTTGTTCTTTTGTTTTCCAACAAACCTCCTTTCATTGACGTAACTCAGTGTTCAACTGTTCCTCGTTCGCTTAACCCGTCGCTCCTCCTTTGTTTTTCCAATCGTTGTTGTTCCCTCCGTCGTCATGGTTACCTCCTCCGCCCTTTCGAATCATCAGACAACGCACTCGGAAATTATAATCCGATATATAACCACTCTCAACCGGCGAACTTCTTGCAAGAATAGCCTCCTTCTCAGGTCATGTATTTCAATACGGCGAAGAGCCACGCTTCAGAGAGATTCATAGTTTCCCCATAAGAGAGCATCGAAAAGCCTTCTGTCGTAATTCTACACAGGAACCTGCAACAGAGGCTATCAGAAGCTCCCTTCTTAGGAATGACACTCAAAAGAGACAGCGTTTAAGTGTTTATATCCTTCTCGCAAAATGTACAGGTTCTGTACATTTTGGTATTTGCAGGATCTAGTTATATCGCACTTTAAAATTAGAATTAAGGGCCTTAGGAAATCGAGACAAGCACCGATAGAAAGATAATCGAACAGAGTTTTTTATTTGTGTATTCGAATCTCATTACAACGTCGAAATTGCGATGATTTTGACAATTAAAACAGACCTTTTTTCCGATTTTGAGGCAGTTGTCGACCTGTGCAGAGGGATTGTCGAATCCCTGGATTTATCCCCGTAAGAACACATTGGCGATAGCTTTGGTGGGTGGAGGGGGAAGGAGGGAGGGGAAGGAGAGGGAGGGGAGGGGGATTTTGTCCTCGTCTATTAGAAGTGGGCATTTAGATTGCAAATAAGTTCGTCGTTCGTAATCATTCTTTTAATATGTCTGTCATCGGTAGAATGTGAAGATAATAAATACTTAAACATAGAGTACAAATTACCTTGAAAGTCGAACTCTTTTTGAAATTAGCATATTGACTGAAAAATCAATTATTGGAGTTGAGATTTACAGAAAACCTCTTTTTGTCTAACTTGGACACCATCTTTAAGAAATCTGTTTGTTGCATCGCGTCGTTTATTTCAATGCAAACGTTTAAATACCGCCCAATGGAAAATTTCAATAGCTATATTTTATTGCAGATTCAATTCTTACAGTATACCTAGTGATGAAGGATTGAATTAATAAATCTGGATCACCTCATTTGGTCCTACGGTTGCGTATCGTCTTCTAGACCCGTTAACATGTCTGTCATTCGTTTAGTGTGAAAAACACAAAAATAAATAAATTTTCTATTATTCTTTTATTTCTGTATTGTTTCTAGAAAAACTAAGATCACTAAATAATTCATAGTGTATTTTATAATTAACTCTTCAATGCTAAGTAACAACGGATTGATAAGTCATCAAAGTTTCGATTTACGGAGAACTGTTTTTAATCTTCTCACCTTAAGAATGTCTTCTTAAAATACCCATCTCTGACTTTTAATTATCCATTATACATGCGATAATTATAATTATTATACGAAACTAATTAAACCACAATATGGTGCATCACTCATTGCTGCAGGTGATATGGTGACGAATATGAAGTTAAAATATCCTTCTTTCGGTAAACGATCATCTCTCCAGTATTTCGTCCATCTTGTCTTTTGGTTTCATCGTCAATCGTGTCTTGTCGACGTCCCAGTCATTGCTCGGATACAAATTCAATGAATATTTTATGGTGAAGCTGTAAATGAGCTACACAGGGTGTCCCAAAGAGTGGTGATAATCGGAAGGGATCCTCTTGGGCTACCAGAATAACCCCACTTAAAGGGTGTCCGTTTTGCATTCCTTTTAGTTTTAATGCTTTTCGTACTATATTAAAAGAACTCGACATTCAGGTCAAAACAGCTGAATGGCTGCTTCAAGCGACGCCGAAACATATGTCGAATCAATTAATGAGTCGAGACTTTTCGGTAAAATGCAGTGAAGAAAGTAGTCGCCAGCTATTGTTCGTCTTGTTGGCTCTAGGGAAAACTTCCAGCGGGAAAGTATCTAAGAAAATAGCGAATTTAATTCATGTGAAAATACGAAATATCCAAGTTCATAAATAACATAAGATAACCGAATACAAGGAGGTTATAAATGGAACGGCGCGGCCCGCGGTAGTTTCGTTGCACATAGAATGCTTCGTTAAGTCTTCTGGTTTTAATTTGTCATATTTTCGGACAAAAAGAGTGGCTTTTTACTTCATTGGCAATTGATCTCCAGAGAATTGATGTTGTGTACAACATATTTGCAAGCTGTTGAGAAACTCAAATGATGACTGATTTATCTGAAGGGTGGCGCGACCTTGATGTGACCACGCGAGGTCAGAAAGGAAAAGAACGAGGAAAATTTCTTTATCAGACTTGGTTATTTAATGCTTTAATTGCACTCTCATTGGTCTGAGTTGAAGAAGGCTAAAATAGCCACTCAATACGAAGAAAATGACGTATGAACCTTTGGAAAAATAAGGAAAAGCAGGATATCGTAGAATCGTTGATGTATTGACTAACAGCCTAATGCGTGACAGGAAATGTTAATTATAGTAATATTTTAATACGATTTTGTTTCGATTTCATTGGCACAGCCGATCGGTAGCAATATGAAACATTTTCTAAGAGCCAGTATCTACTCATTAATAACAATTTTAATCCTGCAAATTGCAGTTTATGATCATCTATATAATTCATATAAATATTAGTTTAAAATATGAGTATTGAAAATTTTCTAACAATATTCTCATTAGTTTCTCTGAGTTGCCTGAATTTGACATGATATCATTTCCAAATTGGTATGATTATTTTTGTGATAACTTAGTATATATAATATTTTAACGAAATTCATATATAAACGAAGAAAATAATATTTTCTTCGTTTTGAAGCAATTTTCAAATTAAAACATTTTGTGGGAAATCAGTGTGAACAACATGATTATGCAAAATCTATCGAGGTGAAAATCGATCCTGAAATACTACTTTTTTAAAACTAAACTCAATGATGAAGATAACCCCTTGAAAATCATTTGTTTCTCGGGAATAGACCAAGCTTTCCTGATTACCCCCAGGTTGTTGCAAAATATCATCTCTTATGTTTCATCAAAGCGTAAAATATTTTTAATGCCCCTTTCACGGTGCACACTATTCCACTTATGAAATATACATTATACTGTATTCTATTATAAGTTTCTTTATTTTAGTTTTCCGCTTACCTCCTCACATTCTACCTTTTGGTGAAAAGAATGAGAAGATTTGCGTCTTGCTCACAATATGTTTGCGTTTGTTTGTTATTAAAGCATTTTTCTCTTCAAAAACACTTTCTAATACCCCGCGCCTTTTTACGTTGTCGCAAATGTCTGGTGTAACAATAGAACTTTCCCCCTCAATCTCCGAAATAAGGTATATGATATAGTCGCCGTATCTAAGCTTTATAAATCACAGTTCGGTGGATTGCGGCTACTACAGCCTTCTCCCAGAACAGTATATTCAAGCTTATATTATTTTTAACTTTTAAGGACTTTGAATATCATTGCGGAGATATCCGGCTTTTACGCTTGAGGGCAAAAGGATTTATAATTATCGCTTTCTTTTTATAATTTCAAAATCACCCTCCGGAACCCGCGTAAATTGGAGTTAGAACGGTAAGAAAAGTAGAACTCGCTTGGTGGCAAATTCGCTGCATGAAAAAATTAGTTTTTTCTGCTCATGATGCAATATTTCGTAACGTTAATCGTTCGGAAAACACGCTCATGTAAAACGAACATTATATTGGACAAAAGAAATAATATATCGGCTTGCGATCTGAATACTTTCTTTCAAGAAAGACTTTGCGGCCGTTTTGCCGCACACGCGGGTTCCAAAGAGGGTCAAGTAACGTAATTATTTCAAAAGACCTTTGAAATGTGGCTAATTTTTTAGCCATATTCACCCGTTTGCTAAGCACCTGCAAAAAAGTGAAAAGAACTTGTAAAGTAATAAAAAGTCAAATAAAAATAAAGTAAAAGTTATTTACACCTCTTATTTTAGAGTTTGTTGTGAAAATTAAGAGGGTCATTGATAAGCATCAGCATTAATCTTATTAATTACCGTTAGTATCCATGTTTACCATCAAGATAGGGCAAATCCGCAAGCTATACCTCAGGAACCAAGATCTTTAGAAGATAGGACATGTAGCAACTTATTATGCTATAGCCACGACTTTTAATGATGATAGTTACATTAAAATTTGAAGATTAATAAAGTAAAGAGTTTGTAAAGGATTAAACAAACCTTAAGATTTAATCATTGACGTAGGAGGCCGATTATATAGAATTATGCCGAAACATTTTTAAAATAGTTAATAACCAATATGTTAATTTAAATTAGTTAATAACCAAAAACAACGAAGAAGCAGGAGGAAGGACTCATCCTACCGTTCCGCGGGAATATCCCGAGTATTAGCCACTCTGACTGCTAAATCGATCTCGTTGAAGGAAAAAACATAGTTATTTTGTATAATCATATCCGACAAATGTAAGGCTTTATAGAAAAGGGAGGCAAAGGGATGATTTCTATGAAATCTGTGGCAAAATTGACGCAAATATTCACAGATTCATCAGCTGCAATGACAACTGGGAGCGTATGCAGAATATTTATGGGAACTTAGTACATTTGGAGAGGAAAACATCCCAGATGAAAAATTATTGACTGGCTGACTTTAAGCTTTTCCCAAAAGTATAACAAGATAGCGTAACCTGGCTGAGAATGAAGTATATTCCCTGGCAAAATAGAAATGGGGAATGGAATGATTTCAGAGATAGAGTTCAAAGAAAGCTAGGGGAGGGATATGTATTGTATAAAGTTTGGCTGGGAAAAGCTGTGGAACAAGAAATTTAAATGCTATAAATAACTGTTCATGTTTGAACTACAATTATTAGTTTTTATTAACGATAAGAGTATAATATTTCTGTTTATGTATAAAGTATTGCATTTTTTATTGTATCTTGTAAGGACTCAACATGTATTTGTAAGGTGGAAAATAAACTATTAATATTATATAAAAGAAATAAAAAATTAAAAAATACCACGATGAAATTACCGGTTCTCGTCCGATCACCAAAGCTAAACATCTTTCGGACCGAAAAGTTTTTGGATGGGTGATTGCCTGGGAAACCCGGATGCCGTTGGCAATTTTTATTTTACTTTTTTTTTAATTTTCTATCTTCAAATTCAGCGATCTATTGGATGCGATCCAATGTAAGATAATTAAATCACGTTCTATTTACGTTACTCGTAAGGAATTAATTGCATCTCATACTTCCTTTGTTCGATTATTTCTCTCATGTATTTCTTGCGGGAATTTTTGGCGTCGGATAATTAAATGTATACTCAACATTGATTGTTGTAACAGATGATTGCGCTTTGTATTAATACCTTATAATACGCTGTTTAGAATGTGTTGCTTCAGTTAATAGTATTTTATTAATTTAAAGCACTCTAGGTTCGTAAAATGCTATGTGCTCTTTCAGATGAGGGATTGAGTTGTCATAATTTAGAAATAATTGTAATTATATCGAAAATCAAACTCCTTAGTAAGAATATTTATATTTAAAAGGAATAAGGATGTACCGCTGATAACTTTTTACGTTTTCTAAATTTTCTATTTCTCTGTGGAATGTCTTTTATTACATTTTGTATTTTGAAATTCGCGGCAGTAGTTCCACGTCCCCTATTTGGAGAGTCACCGGAATACATCCTAAACCGTAAATGCACCTCTTGTTTTCGTGTTTACGGCGTAATAGAAGGAAACGTGGTTTTGTAAGATTCTTAATCTGCTTATTTCTATTGCATCTAACGCGATATCGAGACGATGCACAGTGGGCTAGAATCGAAAAAGTTAAGGAAGTTAATTTGGAAGTTCGCTGTTGCGCTTATTATTTGATTTATTTATACGTCTCACATCCTCCATAATTTGTTCAATGTATGATAGTCTGGGCCTTCCCCTACATCTCGTTTTTTCAATATATCCTTCTAAAACCAGCTCTGCTATGCATACTTGTCTCAGTATATGAACAAGATCTCTTCCTTAATGTAGGTTTTCCATAACATCCTTTCCGTTCCTACTTTCTTTAAAACATCCTCATTTGTTATTATATCATACCATCTTATTTTCATTCATAAACCTTACTAATTTTAGTAAAACATTCAATTACCCCGAATTAGTAGTTACGATAAAAATGGTAATTGTCTAAAAAATTATTTATGTGTATTTTTTTACGATTGAATTTTTTCTTATCCCTTTGCGTCTTTGTATATATCCGCCAAATCACGATCCTCTTGGAATCCTTTTCTTCATTTATAACGACAGATGTTTCCTCGTCAAACAGCCTCCTCAGGTCTCCACAGACTTCTGTTTGTTTGACGTGTACCTTTATAGGAAATGAAATTCATTATTCCACGTTGAGGATATTTCAACTTCACGAATATGGAAAATATGAATTCACGTTATTTGATGTGTCAATGTAATGGTTTTATACTCTCTCCCACGCATCAAATAGGGATATAAACTTCGACATATGTTTCATTCGTTCAGTATAAAGCTCTGTTTATAATTTAAATTGAAACAACCGTAGTTCTCCAATTAGCATAGGGGTAGGGGTCCAAATAGAATAGTGGAAGCGGTTGATCAATTGTTTTTGTCTGTTCTGGAGGCTTTTGAGCTGCAGTAAACTTTCAATCTTTATTGAAAATAAAATTTCCATTGCATCGTTTTGAACGTATTTTGTGATCCCAAAGCAAAGTTAATTCCTTAACACTTTCTAACGCAGAAAAGTCCATGCATATGATACTGGACCTCCCTCTCATTGATGTGGTAGAGCTAAGGTATAGCAGCTGCCACGTCATCCTGCATATGATTTCAGTAATTCTATCATAATGATGAGAGCGATAAGGAAATTTACACATAGTATTTATAACAGTTATAAACGATATCATTCGAAGGATATAAGAACTATTTAGTATCACTTATGAACATGAACCTACCGGAAGGTACTAATTAATGAATTGCGTAATAACTCCTATATAGTCTCATTAATATTTAAAACCATTTAAAGCGTTTGTCAATGAGTGATATAAATACAGGTTAAAATCATATAACGTTGAAATTGTAACATAAACCGATACAGTGATGAACATTGAAAGGTTATATGTTCTTGATGACACACTACAGTATCTTTGAACTGAATTGAGAACCTTTTTCTATTCCGATTGTGAGGATAGAATATTATCCCCGGAAATAATTAGGGCGTTTTCCCGTATTTGCATCATTATTTCTTGGATGCTAAGTTCGTATATAATTTACAAAATGAGCAGTTTGTATGGAATGAAATTAAACAGTGGGATGAAGAATTACAATTTGTACTCTTTCCACAAAATTTTATTAAAAACGATAAAATGAAATAAAACACGACTAGTTTCATTTTATCGTTTTTAATAAAATTCTGTGGAAAAAGTAAAAATTGTCCTTCTTCGTCATGACGTATATTCACAAGACATCGCCAGAGACTGTGATTTTTTTTAAACAGTGGGAAATTAATTAATAATACAATTACGATAATCGGTAAAAATCGCAAGCAATTAGTGTCTTCGAAGGAACCCCTTGGTGGAATTTAATTGGTTCAATTCTCAAAATATTGCCATTGAAATGATCACTGCAAATTCCAAGAATACTTTCAAATACTCAGTAGATTTTTATTGACGAGACATTCTTTGTTATCTAAATCTAAAGTTGGATAATAGATACATTTCATTATAGTTTTTCCGTCTTAAAAGTCGGCATCATGAACGAACATGATGTTAAGGAAGCTGGAAATTCGTCTTACCAGTAGCAATAAGAGGAAAAGCGAGCACGAACGATAAGAAAAAACAAAGACGGGTGAAGGTTATCCTCTTAGCTGGAGAACCGAGTATAAATAGAAGGGGATCTCTCATTGCGATGATCATTTGTGCTGTGGATTGTGTGTGAAGATCAACTAAACAAGTCACTGAAGATGATGCAAAACCTGATAGCCTTGGCCTTCGCGGTCTTCTTTATCGTACTTGCGAATGCAGAAGAAAAGTGCACCGTGGCCGACCCCAGCAAGACGCTGAGGCTTTCAATAAAAACGAAACGGAACGAAACTGGTAAATGGATTACCGAGTTCACTTCCCGCGGAGGAGAAGGAAAATTGGACATCTCTCAGAACATCGTCATTTGCGGAGGAGTTGAAGTTGCGAAGATAGAAGGATATCTGTCCTCGGAAGTTGATGGCGAACGGACAGCTAAGCATTGTATTTTGAAAGGTAATTCTTATACTCTGATTTCTGATATTATTGATAATTCATTATTGTGGCATAATTAATTGATATTTTAAAAAAGGTAATTGATTAATTGAAATTTAAAGGATAGAATGAGGGAAATATTGGTCCATCGCTTCCATATTCTGTCTTCCCTCGCACATTTTTTCTAAGTACTCCTGAAATCGATTAGTTTTCCATCTTTTCAATACCCGTAATTGATAAAAGCAGATGTTTCAAGAATACTTACTAAATCCCTTCCACCTCTTTGCTTCTTCTACTTATCTTTCAACCCCAGACTTGAGTTTTGTTCGTATATATAAATAATAGTATACAATTATTAGTATCGAGCTAAGATTTATCTGGGTTCAGCCTTGCCACTATTATTAGGTGCAGCACATAAAATACTGACAAATTTTGTATTCCCTAAACATATTTAAGCGAGAGGAGCTCTACCGCCCTTACTCATAAATTGCTATGGGCAGGTGAAAGGTGATGTCGTTACTGAGATATGAGGTGCCACTACAATTCTCATTGAGACGGTCCATCTGCCAGTACTGCTGTACCTGATGATGGATGCTAGGCCGAAACTGTCAGTTGATCAGAGTATTACGAAAAAAAGAAGCCCAGTTATTATTATTATAAAATGACGCTTCTGTAGATTCCCCTGCAGATTTTCCTGTAGATTCTATAAATTAGGGCGTCCCCTGCCACGCGCCACTGGTGGATTGCAGGGTTTAAATGTAGATTAGGTCAGCCCCTAATTACTATGGTTAGATCCCAATTTTACTGACAGCAAAAACAAACACCGATTCAACTTATTCAATTTCAATCTTTTGATGAATCATTAACTAATCACACTTCAATTGAGTAGAGCCCCTCGATAAACTATTATTGTTTCCTTGAATAAAGTTTCTCATCAGAGCCAAATCAAACAGCTGCTGGATCCGATAGCAAAAATTATTCTAAGCGTAAGCTTTTATGATGCACTTCCAAGTTGCCAAAAAATTACATCACAGTCTCAATGTGATAAATATGATGATCAATGGAAATTAATTATAGCGTAACTCTATTGTGAATCCCTTACATAAACCGTTTCGGAGGGAAAAATCACCAATATAGTATATAGATGTTATGATTTTTATTATGTTAAGGGAAACTTTTTC
Organism: Sympetrum striolatum; assembly: GCA_947579665.1. Lineage (NCBI taxonomy): Eukaryota > Metazoa > Arthropoda > Insecta > Odonata > Libellulidae > Sympetrum > Sympetrum striolatum. Next base: position 43,732 of record CANPUZ010000116.1, read on the forward strand.
TGAGTCGTTTTTTCCTCTGTAAGCACCTGCTATCAGATGCATGTGTGTAATTACAATACCATCAAATATGTATTAATTACTTTGAAGTAATTCTGAATCTAATCTCATTAGCTGAGATAACAGATAGTAACGGGATATGTTGTAATTTCATTTCCTTTAGATAACCAAACTGAAGAGATGCCACCGTTGCATTTCCATGAGAGGACTGGTGCTAATGTTGAGCTTAGCAACGGTAAACGGACCGCTGCACGAAGAAAGTGAGTTGATTTAGTCGAATAATGTTAATTTTAAACTCATTCCTAAATAATAATTATATGATTCGTAATTTATTTAATAGTATCTCTACAAATTGAGTAAATATAATTTTAATAATTTTCACAAATATTTTACTCCATTTAAGAAACTTATAACGGGAACAATAAGTTCTGGCTTCTCTGGTGAAATAATTATCGCGGTATGTAACTGGGAAAAATTCTTTAGGTAATTTAGTATCAAATATACAGAAATGAATTTTTAATTATAATATTTCATAGAACACTAATATTAGAACAAATATAAAGAACAAAGACGGGACACGAGTCAATATAAAAAATCCTGAAAACAGTTCTGAAGCAATTATACTGCATTCTGCGAAATATTGCTTATTAAGTATGTTGAGTTGCAATCATTCTGAATTATAAATTCAGTACACTCTGACACTAGGTGTTATCCTAGTCTCCGACTTTAGTATCCTCAGTATTTTCGTTTTTGCTGCTTCTGTTTCTGGATTTACTTCCCAAGGAAAAACGGACTTGAAAAAAGTCTGACAGGGCCTCAGGGCAAGGCAGCCTCCCGGTTAGAGGAAGATCCCTGGTTCGATTCCCGGCCCTGTCAGACTTTTTTCAAGTCCGTTTTTCCTTGGGAATTTTCCTGGGTGCACGCCCTTATGTGCAAAGTCACCTTTACCCTTTCCTTATGGATTTACTTCTTTCGTGTAATTCTTCCTCTTCGTATCACATCCGAAAGCGTACAAACATCTGTAGATTAATTTGATGTAGAAGTCTATTTAAAATCGATTCAAAGCTTAATCTTTAATAAACTCTGGGAATTAAATCAACTACGGTATGGGTATAATAGTATATTAATACAATGTTTTTAACTATTGCATAGGTTAGATTAATAAATGTCAAGTTTAGAATTGTACAAGAATATCATAGAGGTGATAGAACAGTGCCTTCCAAGATTTTCTTTTCGACGGAGCAATTTTATAGTATCTGAAAGCCTTCTGCAAACCAAGGGTTTCTGTGTTTCAGGTTAAATTAAAATTAATAACGAAAATCACACTTACAGTTGATTTTGATATTGCAATTTCATTTTAAAGATATTCTGTTAAATAAATAATTTTGTCTCAAATTACAGTGCAGACGTAACTCGGAATTAGAAATGCATGTCACTTCCACATGCTGTGATTCACAATATTAGAGTATCTTACCCATGACAAAACGGTTAGAAAGCACTGCAATGGAGTAACTTAGATCATAACTTAGCTGAAATCTCTGCAAATTTCAAGGATAGTAAACAAGGCATCAAAAGTATGAATCAAAACGAATGCAAGCAACTTTTACGTACGTATATATAAATAGCGTCTAGGACACCATTAAAAGTCTTAAAGAGCAATGGATCCTTCATTATTAGCTTTGACTGTATTTATAGAAGACAAGAGTTTCCATATTCTTCCCTGGCTGAAGACTGCACCTTTCAGATCTGTATTTTTTAGAATATAAGGATTCATGTTGAAAAGCACCAGCAGTACAAGCCAATGAAAGTCAAAAGTACCACGAGGAGGAAATTTATTCTCAGCTTAAATCGGAGGCCATTAGCTTGCTCAAAACATTTAGGACAAGGCGGACTAAAATTTTTAACTTAAAACTTAACCTTCGGTATATTTTAGTTAATACTATATAACCCTAAGCTTGTTAGGTTAAATTTATTGAATATATCAGTCACTTAGTTATAAAATATAATGAATTCCTCGTTTTGGGTGTTGCCTTATTCTCTCAGCAGCTGATTTTTTTATACTAGTTAACGCGCATGGTGTCGATAGGAAAACACTTATATATTTATCAGCTACTAAACTTTTACTGATCTATACTGGTACGTAATTTTAATTTATATTAGTAAGTTTATTAAAGGTAGTAACCATACTAAGAAACTATTTTATTCACTCCAGTTACAAGGCAAACGTTTATGGAGGCAGCGTGATAACGAATCGACCCCTGAAAGATAATGAACTTTTCGAAGTGCAGTTGGACAAAATTATCGACAAATGGAGGAATCTTTTCAGTTTGGGAGTCACAGTTGCAAATCCTACCACCGTCTCCTTCAAGAATTTCTGGGATGAATTCAAGTATAAATAAATTTTTAAATATATCGTTTGATGTATCATTGTTTGTGGATGTTTATCTAATGAACCTTATCTTCCATAGAGATGGCGTTTGGCTCTATTACCTTCATTATATATACCGTAATGGAAGAGCTATTGCAAGTCAATATGGGATCAATCTTTTAACATTGAAGGTAAGCAACTTCTAACCATAAAGTTTTGAATTCATAACTATATTATAAGTTAAAGAAGGAAACTCACTAAGGCAATGCCTCTTATTAGATAGAATTAAAGAGGGATAACATAATACTTAACACAATAGAATTATCAATTGCATGCAATTGAATCTCTGTTTCCATTATTAGAGCTTTTAATGGTTATGATACCATAAATATGTGAAACATTCGCTCATTCTTCAAAGTTTCATTGTGTTTTTAATTAATAATCTCTCCTGTCATTAGGTCTTATAGAAAATAATTAAATAACTATTTTTATGAACACACAGGTTGGTGATCGTGTGGGTGTTATGAGGAAATCAAATGGTTCACTGCATTTCTTTTATAATGTAACAGATCAAGGTGCAATTCCGACCACAGTGCCAGAAACTGTTTACGGAGTGATGGATTTGTGGGGAGGTTCAGTGCAAGCAACGATTGTAAAGCCATAGACAAAATGTATAATGCCTTTGTTTTATAAATAATACTAAAAATATTTTTAATGTATATAGAATGGGGTGATTTTAGTTGTGGATAATATCATAGGTAGCATAAGCATCATAGCATTACAAAGGATATATCAGATACTAATTGAATAAATTTTAGTAATGGTGATGATGAGTGACCTTCCATATTTAGCGTTTGTCCAACTTCAAAGAGTTCCTTGAGTTTCGGAGCTCGAGTCGTTATTACGCTGCCTCCACCTCTGATTACCTCGTGATATAAATGAAAAATAATTATTTCTTAGTATGGATAATTTCACTAATCAGCATTCTGATATACGTTAAATCGATGTAACAATATTGATGAGTAAAATTGTAGCAGCTGATAAACATTACGTGTTTCCCCATTGATGCCACGCGCATTACCTGTCTCATAAGGTTCATTCCGCGAAAGATACAAGTCCGTTATACCAATGAAATCTAGAAATTCATTGTATTTTCTAATTAACTGAAGGGCATTAACTACAAATACAGGAGATTAAATCTTAACTTCATAATTTTTGATTACCTATTAATATAGTTTTATAGCTTAGTTGATGGCTTGGGAGTCAAACTCGGACTAAGTATCCTCCAAGTGGTGCATTTGTCTAACATTGGTCCATTTCATTGGCACATTCCATGATAAGTTCCAATGTTAATTCTCAAACCCAAAAACAACAGATCTGAAAGCAGCAAACCCCTCAGCTTGATAAGAATAAGGCAACTCCTGCCCTTCTAATCTATTTATTTTTTGTGATCGTTAGCTTTTTTGATCCCCAAACAACCCATTAGTACAAAATTTTGGTGAAAAATGCAGGATTTTTTATAAAATTGGATTCCCGGATTCCATCAACCAGAAAAAAAATTGTACAAATATTCTTTTCCATGCATAATGAAAATATCCAAATAAAATAAAATATTTCGCTACACACTGCCTCTGTATCCTTCAATTTTAACTCTTACTGAGCTACTGGAAAAATATAGGACGAGAGCTCAGGAATGCGCAACAATGCTGTTCCTTAGCAACCAATTTAAGCTTTCTTCATTTCACTTCTCGCCGTAGCGGTTCTTCGTTGTGTTTGAGGTGAAAATAAAGTGAAAAAATGCATACCAAAAAAGAACTTTTCCTCATTTATGTGACATCACTCTGATCTATAGTATTTGGAAGAATTTGGTTCATACTTTTGATGTCCTTGATGAGTATTCTTGGAATTTGCAGAGATTTAAGGTAAGCAATGATCATATGGCAGTGCTTTCCAGCCGGTTGGTCGTGGGTAAGATCTTATGGTAACGTTTTAGAATGACGTTTATTTTTTAATCCGTTAGACGGATTCAATATCTTTTGAGATATAATTATTCTTGAAGGAAGTATTCTCGGGTTTCCAACCGGGCAGCGTCTCTCCATTCTGTCAACGTTTCGGCTACGCACACTGCAGCCATCTTCAGGACTGAAGCATTCGAAAATTCGTCGTCTTATATAGGGGTCCGGAGAGTCCCTTTCACTTTTTCAATTGGGCTGTCCAAGGGGAAGTCTCCTTTCACAGGTGTCCGGGCCAATGAGCGGGAGGCGTGAGTCCTATCCATCCTTCCATTGGCGTTGGGTTTCGGCGTCAGTTCCTTTCACTTTCTCCATTCGCGTTTCTGTCCTTGTTTGTTATTGGTTCCTTATTCAGTCTGCGGATGGCAGCGTCCCAAGCGCTACTGAGGAGCAGTCCTCCGTCGCGGTTTATATTTTGGGGGTTCAGCCGGATCTCGATGGCTTCTTTTGCTATTCTATCCCAATATCCTTTACCCCTGCAAAGGATTTGGGTGTCTTCGATCCTGGGAGAGTGGTTTTCTTGGAGGCAGTGCTCAGCTATTGCCGACTTGGTGGGATGGTTGAGGCGTATGCACCGTGAGTGCTCCTTTAGGCGGGTCTCAATTGTTCTGCCAGTCTCCCCGATGTAACTGAGTCCGCATTCACAGGGCACTCTGTAGACTCCCGAAGATCTGAGGCCGAGGTTATCCTTCGCTTTTGAGAGCACGGACCCCACTTTGGTCTTGGGGATGTGGACTGTCCGAACATTGTGTTTTGCTAGGATTCTGCTTATTTTTCCTGAAACACCCCTAACAAAGGGAAGGCAGGCTGTTGCAGCTGGTTTTTCTTTTTCTACTAAGTTTTTTGTTTGGTGGGTTGTCTTTCGAATAGCCTCGTTAATGTCTCGTAGCCGGTGACCATTCTGCGTCAGTGTGGTCCTCAGATGTTGGAATTCCTTCTCCAGGTTATCTTGGTCTGAAACGGAGACCGCTCTATGAGCTAGAGTACTTATGACTCCCCTTTTCTGAGCCGGATGGTGATGGCTAGCTCCGTTCAGATAACGGTCAGTGTTAGTTGGTTTTCTGTAAACCGAATGGCCAAGGGAACCGTCCGTTTTCTTGGTGACTAGAACGTCCAAGAATGGTAGGGAGTTATCTTTTTCTACTTCCATGGTGAACCTTATGTTGGGGTGCTGGCTGTTTAAATGTTCTAGGAAGTCATTTAATGATTCAACACCATGGGGCCAAATTATAAATGTGTCATCCACATATCTGAGGTAACACTTGGGCTTCAGTGGTGCTGATCGAAGTGCCTTCCGTTCGAAGTCCTCCATGAAGAGGTCAGCCACTGCCGGAGAGATGGGTGAGCCCATTGGAACACCATCGCGTTGTTCGAAATACTTCCCTTGGTACAGGAAGTAGGTTGACTTCAATGTGAGATGGAAGAGGTTCAGCGTGCCGTGGTCAAACCATGGGGTTAGGAGCTGGAGGGTGTCATCAACCGGAACTCTGGTGAAGAGTGAGACCACATCGAAACTCACTAGGAGGTCGTTGGGGCTCAGGCGGTATGGTCGTATCTTTTCAACAAAATCCCTGGAGTTCATCACATGATGTGGTGACTTGCCTATATGCGGTGCTAGAAGTTTGCTGAGATATCTGGCAAGGTGATACGTGGGGGAGTCTATTCCACTTATGATGGGCCTCAGGGGAAAGTTCGGTTTGTGAACCTTCGGTAGGCCATATAGCCTTGGTGGAACGGGAGCCTGTGGGAGGAGGGTCCTATGCAGTTCCGTTGGAATGCTGGATTTCTTTATTAGTGCTGAGGTTTTCCTGTGGATGGATTCTGTGGGATCCTTCTTTAGTTCGGCATAAGAGGGGTCGGCTAGGATATCCGAAATCTTCTTGTGGTAGTCTTCGTTGCGGATCAGAACGGTCGCATTGCCTTTATCTGCCGGCAGGGCTAGAATGTCGGGGTTATTTCGCAGTCTATTTATGGCTTCGCGTTCAGCTTTTGGAATGTTGGATTTTGGAGGTTTTGCCTTCTTCAGGGTCTGTCCAACCTGTTCCCTTATCTCATCGGCAGCTTCCCGTGGTATATATCGAATAGCTTGCTCTATGCCTCCGATGAAGTCACGGTAGGGAATCGTATTCGGGCTTAGGGCGAAGTTTAGTCCCTTGGACAGGACTGTGGTTGTCGCCATGTCAAGAGGTTCTTCTGTAAGGTTTATTACTAACTTCTCTGGGTTCATTCCTTGATTCTCTATTCGTGGTCCTTTTAGGCGTTCATATTTCTTCTTCTGCCGCTTCGTTTCGTTTTTGATGAGGGTCTCTTCCTGAGCCACAGTTGACAAGTCGATTCTCTCCCAGTCACGTGGTGAGGAACTAAAAGGACCACGAATAGAGAATCAAGGAATGTCAAATCAAGGAAGAAAAATTCGAGGAATCGTCTTTTTAGATGTCTACCCTTCGAATTTGCGATTTGCTAAATCTACCTTTCACCTTCTTATGTAGGGATTTTGACTCCCTGCTTGTTCTATTGTCTAAACGGTCGTCTCCCGCGGCACCGTCTAGCACCATACGAGGGATCTCCACCTGACTTCGCCTTGGGTGGCCTCACCGCACTTGGTGTGAACACGGCCGGGTCCCCACGTTAGGGCTCCAGTTTTCCCTCCCGCCCTCCAACTTCTTTTTCAGGTTCCTTTCATCTTGATTGCATATACTACACTCTTCAAGTGTAACTTAGCTCCAAGACAACTTTTTATATCATTTTTATATCCATCGTAATTTTTTAGCTCTCTTTTAGTTTTTACACCCTTTCCACCGCCGGAACGCCGGTTTCCGTTATTTTTAGTAATTATTTTCTCCCATTATCGATCTTTTTCCGCGAATCCCCGCTTAATTTCAGTCCTTTAAAACTCACAAAGCCTTATTTTATCAGACAGTCAGACTTTCTGACAATCGATAGAGTTCTGAGCAGTTTTCATCCTAAGAGAAACATCGGAGTTTCAAACCCCTCTAGGCCCAAAACTTTTTTCATCTGCAATTCATTTTTATTTTTTCGGCAATATTTATTATTTAAAGGTACCCTCTCCAGTTTCATTTTTGACCATTTCTCATTTTTGTTTTTACCTTGTAACCCTTCAAGTTAAAAAAAAAAGGTCACTCCTTTCCCATCCACAGACCCCTTTAAAGCTAGTTTCTCCTACCCTTCACTCAAAAATCACCGCAATAGCAAGCCGCTAAACCCTTGACTCTTAAAAGGGCCTTAAGGAATCCTCTCCCCTGACCATTTAAAATCCTTGACCTTCAGTCTAAACCCACACAGCTCCTTGGCTGTCATACTGCAAGCTCCCTTCTGGTCTTTGCTCACCGAATAGTTCTCTGTCTTCCCCTTAAATTGATAAAACCATCCCTTCCCTCCCATCATTTTATCCTTCGGGATATGGTTTTCTCCTCCCCATTTCTTAGCTTAAGCATTAAAAGGCTCCATAAAAATATAGTAGTTCCCCTCCTGCCTCAAAACGTGTTCTAGGGAGCCCAAAACATGTATTTCCGTTGAAATCTCGAAGTCGATTTTTTTCATGAAAACAATACTTTCTCTATACTACGTATTCGGAGGAATTAAAAAGGGGTTATTTTTTTATAAATACCCGCGTTTGAGAATAATTTGAGACTTAAAGTTTAATATTCTTCAAAATAACTCCTCCAAGTCACCTAATATTTTCAGAATAATTCCACGTTAACTTGCTAGCAAGTCAAATCTAAAAGTTAGATTTCATGCTATCATTAGAAAACTCTATGACTTTGTAACTCCACGCTGAAGTTGATCACTAAGTGCTGCTTACGAGCAAAATTGAATTATATTTTGTATGAATTTCTTTCTGACGCCGAAATGTTCAAATCTATTACATTATTTATCTCACAAAGAATTGAAATCCTGCCTGAAAACGTTATTTATGTAATAATATTCCCCGATTATAGCTTTCTATGCTTAAATACGAAACTTCAAATAAATTAAACGACTAAAGATGTAATTAAAAATATGAACATAAGCTGTATTTTTGGCAAAAATCTCATGAAACGCTCACTTTAATTATTTCATTTTACATGCCAGATAACATATATAGCAGTTATCGAGTGTGGTCAAAGTGTGGCCAAATAGCTGTTGTTATCAGCCGACTAAATGTATACGTATTTCCTTACAGTTGAGAATATTTTATCGCATACGAAGTACATACGAAAATTCTCAATTTCTATTATGTAACGCGGAAATAGTATCTTGTAATTGTAGAGAGAACAGTAGCATTCGGATGTCTTAGCATTTTAAATGTAGCATAGGAAAAGAGAAGAGGATGTAGTTAAAACAAAGTTTGTATGTTCTATCCTCACTTCGTGGAATGCAGTATAAACCATCGTAAATAAAACACTTGGTATTTCAATCGACTGGTTTTGTCAACTCGTTGACGAAACCGGTCGTTTGAAATATATTTGTGGAAGCTACTAAGTGTTTTATTTACGATGGTTAAAGCATTAAATTAAAATTTATTCCATTTAATATCCGAGGAATAAGAAAAACAACACAAGATTTTGCGAACCATCACCCTATGGGGGGGGGGTTAGTATTATTTTCATTATTGAAATTCCTACATCCACTTTTCTGTAGCTATTCACAACTTTTGGACTTTCAGATACACCTGGATTGTGAGTTTATAACCCAACGTACTGGACCTTAAATTTTTTAGTCGTTAAACAGCGTACGTTTTCATGTTGTTCCCAACTAATGGGATCCCATTATCGCTTGCAACGAAAGTTATCTCTTCTCAAAATTAAGGCTATACTCTTACAGGTAGATAGAAATATGGCTGCTATATCCTCTTTGCCCATTCATCAGACCCTTTATTAAATTCGTCCCATGGAAGTGATATAGGATGAATGCATCGCAGCTAGAAATGTGAGGCATAAGATTGGTTGGCGTATGTGATTCAATGTGGTAGTTCATGGGTAAGCTGTTTAAGAGCGAGATGTGCAGATACTGAGATAAATATAGCTCTGAATTCTATGGAGGATTCATAGCTTTCCATTATAAGCTCTTTGAAATGGAGCGGAAATGAAGGTAAAAGTTACACAAATTTATTGGCAACGTTTCTGAGAGATCTCTAGATTGATAAAATCTTTCCGAGTCCCAACTTAATTTATCAGTCCTCTAAACTACGTCATTGAGCAAGGTAAACTGCACCAACCCAACTTCACCAACGCAACCTTCCTATAATGGGCATAGACTGGTTAATTTTTTACAATCAGCTTTTCCCCTGCAGTAAACATACTACGAAATAATACGAATTTATGTTTTATTTAGTGTAAATTATTTGCGTTTTGTAGACTCCTATCTTCTGCATTTTCAATCTCAGAATTCGCTATCTTAAACATTAAAGAGAACGTTCCAAAATTATCTTTAAGATAAATAAACAAGGTTCACTATAACATCGGAAATAATAAAATATTGTCTTCAATTATTATTCATTATAAATTGAGAAATTGAAGGTGTTTGGCATACATTTTTCTGAGCTAAGGCAGTTTTACATCTACATACTTTACGGAAATTAACAGTCGCTGAATTACTTCATAACTGAGCCTCCTTGTCCATTTTAATTCATATTTACCATATTATACTGTTATCATTAGGGAAAATTTACTTTTGAAGTTTCACACCCTTTCAGTAATGAACAGATGTGCTTTATGTATTTATCTCGCGCTTGGCTTCCAGATAACTGAGTGGATCTCGCTCGCTCGCCTTTGGAAAAAAGCAGTCCCGGGTTCGATCCCCTGGAGAGTCCAAATATGCTCAATTACCTCAGCTGCTATTATTAACGATATACGTTATAGTAATACTACTAATAACTCTCGGCGTGAGGCGCCATTGATCAAGATTAGGATTGACGAGGACTACGTTAACATGAACTAAGACTTCACCGTAAGAGTATCATTTTTCTCCGAGCAATTTTGAGGGGTAGAAATCGAGACAACTTCAAACACATAAGTAAAGTATGGCTTTTTTACATTTAATTTAGTATGAGGAGGTATCAGTTCCTCCTTAAATCTCCAGAATCCTTCAGAAGTAAACACCACCAGCTGAGAACCTCTACCCTAAATCTAAGGATTTGATTTCCTGTCATTACTTGGTACTTTCATACCTGTGCATCAGAACAATATTTAAATTCAGTTACGAGTATGTATAAATACTGCGTATTATTTAGAGCCTACTGTTATTAAATGCATTAGATAAAATATACGTATGTTATAGTTTGTGAATATATTTAAAATCCCCATATATCAGCATAGGCATTCTTATATAAATTATGGTGCTTTCTGCATTTCGCTTATTCCTCACTAACACAAACAAAAACTGCCTCTTGATGCCCTCGGCAGATCGGGCGTATTTTCGCCCTACTTGAGAAAACTTTGAACCCGTTTTCAAAGAAGCCTTCAACTAGGACAGGGATGGGGAATTTCTTTCATCGGAAGCCACGTACAATAGAGCAATCTTGAGTCACATATTTCATAAGACTATGTAGTTTGGCATCGATCGTGGACAGGGGAGTACTATGTTAACTGCGAAAAATATATGAATAGGTAACTATTATTTAATTTCAACTTGTTGTCGTAACCAAGACTGGGAAACCATCTTAGTTACAATACAATAACCAATTTAGTTATATAATTTTTTCTTAGAGCCAAGAAAAGGCTACATATGACCTAAAGGCAGCACGTTCAACGACCAACGAACTAAATAGATTATTAATTAATTAGACCCTTTATTGGCGAGCCAAGGCACAAGTAATATATGAAGTAGTTAATTAGATTGAACTAGGGTATTCTTAGTGGGAAATATCAAATAGAAATGATAGGAATTATTTCCTCCACCGATATTTCCGAGGTTGACGAAGGAAGGAGGTTTGAAAGCCATTCAGGTGAAACGTAGATGTGGAAGTGAAGTGAGTTTGTGGAGGCCAGCTGAAGGGACAAAAATGGGATTGAGTCCGTTTTAGAATTATGAACGCCTCCCCAAACTGTGATCTGCCCCTTCTCCTCACGTTTCTTCAACCCATTTGCCCCTCTCTAATTCCACCCCTCATTTCATTTGGTCTTTTCATTATTTCTTCCATCCACCCACCTCTAAACTTGCTCACTCTAATACCTTGTCCCCATTTTTCTTTTCTTTTCGAGTCTTCTCTTACGCAATTGAACCTTTAAATCCTCTATCTTTTTTGCTGCTTGGTCTATGAATTAAATTGACTGGATTATTGATTACATCATATGAGGTATCAATGTATAAAACCATGATTTTCTGACCATCACTATTTTTATCCTTCTCTGTTCGTTGATAATTTTCAATTAGGTTTTTCATTTTCAACATTTATTAATGTTTAGTAATTATAATGCATTATGAAATCGCTGTTTTTACTCCAATAGCTTCATTAGCTTTAAACTTTCAACGAATTTAACCATCTAAAATCTATTTTAATTCCTCAAAGTCTGAGTGACTAACACAGTGTTTTCAATGGATTGGTAAACTCAACGACGTATTCACAAAAACTTCACTTTTCTCAAAATATTGGAGGTATTTCCACAATCATCGTCGTATTTTACACTCTAACTCTTGAATAAGACATAAAAGACTCCCAAATATCCAAGACTATAGCGCGTTCGTCTTTGATAAAAGCAGCCCCGGGTTTGATTCCCCGTTAAAGTCATATTCTTAATTTTGTCTTGTATACTGTATGTTTTTAAAATACTCGTAACTTAAATATGTAAATAAGTTAGTTCGTTGATGGACATTGTTGATGTTTACGTGGTTGTCATGCACTTGTTTAGTCTGTACTCTAGTTTATGTAAATAGCAATAATATTAAGTTTTTTGTCAGTAAATCAAAAAGGACGGAATTAAAAGCCATGCGAAGTATTATAAAGAATTTGAATTAATCGCTTGCGCGGTGGAGGTTAGTTTATGCAAAATTACTTCAAATATCGTAAAACTTAAAAAATAATACCTCCGCTACTATAAGACAAAATAAGGCAATCAAACTCTCACAATATTCCATTATAAAGTTGGCCAAAAGCACATTTAGAAAGTAGGTGGTGGACTTTGAGATGCATTTTAAAGTCTTTCAGTCAAATATATTCGCACAGAATAGTAAATGTCAATTGTAGATCGGAAGTTAGCTCTTATCGTTGATGGGAGGCGAAGAAGTAATGCTCCCGTCGATGAGTTTATCTTATTATTAATTTGCTTGAGATTCGAAAAGATGAGTTTAAATAGAAATTGTCTTAATTTTCCCCTTGGCAACTATCGGTCTACCTACTAGCAAGGTAATAGATCCGCCTTTGGAACCTGTTCAGCAACAAATATTTCATATCGAATGGTTGTGAATGATTTTCCTCAATAGCCAAGCCCGGAGATAAATAACGAGTTTGCAATAGAACTTTGAAGTGGGGGTTTTGATTCGCAGTATTGCATTTATTTGAATAAATTTGGGAAATATAAAATCTCTTAAAGTAATCATGTTGTAAAGGAATAAACGCACAACTTTTACCTCTTACCACTTATTTATTTGCACCCGAACCCAAACTTTCGACGCTTAACGTCGTCAACCTGTCATATCTGAGGGAAGTCACCGCCAAGTTATGGCCAAAATAGCGAATTTTGAATAAAATAATTTTTTTTATTAATTAAACTCATCTCATACTTGTACTAAATTCGTTTGTAATATCATAAAGTTTAAACATAGAATTCATCATGCCAACCACAGTGATAACTCTCATTGCCCATTGAAGAGGTACCAAACTTTTCCTTCAGTCCAACTAACCGGCCTTTCTTATCCGTTTAGGCAATCGCATTTCTTCTGACGCACTTTCCTTGCAGGAGAACTTCCGAGTTGGACGGAGAAGTTGATTCACGCCTTCCTCAGCTGTAGCGCAAACATCCTGACGCAAAGGAGAGGAGGAATTCATGCGGCGAAACTTCCAATGCACGACTCCGTTTCTTTGTCCATTTGTCAAAATTGTCGCGTACTCCATTCACTTCCCTGTTTGTCGGAGTTGTCAGGGAATCCGTGCTGAGTTTATCCTCTGCGCACTGTTTTTAGATGTCCAAAGAAGTCACTGTCGCCACAGATTCTCTTTCGCGTAATTGCTTTGGAGGATTTCCCATTACTGTATGAGCAATATCTCAGATAAAATGATTTCTAAGAAGAATAAATGTATCTAGGTGAATGCTGATGATACTTAAGTAATTCTACTTCAAATTGAATTTATTATGTTTATTATGGATAACATTTACAGTAAAGGGCGTGATATTGTGGATATTCATCATATATAATTTAGAGAAAGCTTCCACTGCCACTTTTTTCACAAATATGTTTTCTTTCCTTTGAAGAAAGACAGCCAGGTTTCAACATATAATCTGCTGGATGATTACAATTCCTCGTTACAATTTGGATGCGCTTTTTCCATTGACTATTTAGTGCAATAGAAGAGATGCATAGATGAAAAATACCCTTTGCTTTAGCATTCAAAATCTCTCCTTTCAGTAGCTGGAGATGAAAATGTTTTGCAACTTATTCTTAAATTTCAACCGTGTTATTCGACATTTTATGGAGTAATTAATTTCAAGTTACAGTGGTACCTCGAGATACGAGCAGCCTAACATACCAAAGTTTTTTGAGATAAGAGCCGGAGCGCGGGCCATACTTTCGTTCAAGATACGAGCCGTGTTTCGTAGCGTCCCGCTTGTTAGCGCGCAGGGTCCAGCATCATCCAAGAGAATCTCTCGCTCACTCGCACGTGTTATCCGCTTGAATCGAAGTGTATCTTATAATAATAATAAAAATAGTGTTAAGTTCTAAAAGAGCGCCGTTTACGTACGTGTCTAGAGTGCCTTCCCTCCTCCTCGCTGTTCACCTTCGTTAGCCGCACTCGTCTGTCTCCAAAGTAAGACTATTATGCTAAATAACTCTTTTATTTCTTTATTTCATATTTTGTTATGTATTTGTTAATTATACATATCAATTTGTTATTTAAAAACATATCTTTATTAATAATTTACAATTTACAAAAACTTTTGCTGAAAAGTGAAACCTCTTTTAACCCTAAATTTCTTATCAAATTTTACTTTGAGGTGTGGAATTTTCAGATCGAAACTTCCAGTTACTTGAAATTGATTGAAATTCTTGAGTTCTTGAAGTTACTTGAATTGATGAAAAATTATAAAATTCTAGTTTAAAAGTCAACTGTTTGAAGGCTTTTGGTAGAAAGAGGTTTTAGAGCTGAATGTCTTTTCTGTCGCCAGTTCGTATCGAGGAAATCCGGCTCACACCGATCACTGGTCTTCTATCTTTTCATTCACAGTCAGACTATTTGGTTCCTCCACTACCACTTATATCTTCTTTCCTTTTCTTTTTTACGGGCACCTTCATTTAACAGGAATTACTGATATACAGACAAGGACTTCGAGACAGTCCATGAAAACATCTATTGACAAATGCCTCCGGCTGAAGAAATTCTATGAAATTTTTATTATACTATGTTGTAGATTTTCGAATATTACATTATTTAGTTTATGAAAGCTTTTAACTTCTATTACAACTAAATCAATTAGGTTTTCTATACCTTTTGTTAAATATACTTTGTAAAATAATTGTTCGTATCTAATCTTGGTCACTTTTCATATATCTAGGTTTGTATATTATTGTATTTATTTTTATTACTGTGTTTTTGTGCGTTTTTTTCACCCCCTTCTTTGTGGGTGTTTTCCTGCATCGTGGGTTTTTTCTTAGTCAACGTTCAGTTGCAAAGATTTTTTCCCTCACCCTACTCTTTCTTTTTGCATTTTTTAAAATAATTTAACTATAAATGTAATCGACATACGAGGTTTGGTGGAAGAGAGGCCCACCTGGGCCTAACCTCGCCAATAAAGGGTCCTACTAACTAACTAACTAAATAACTTACACTGAGCGGTAGTCCATCCTTGAGCCATCGAGAGCAGTAAATATCAAAGCGACACTACTGATAAGTGGCTTACATAAGTATATTACGCTGTTATGAATTGTTTTCTTTTACCTGTGGAAGTAATATTCGATCCCTCATCGCAGTGGCGCAGCGAGGGGGGGGTTCTAGGGGTTCAAACCCCCCCCAAGAGTCAAGTCCTATGACTAGCTCTATACTTTTATTTCTGCTGAAGAGTACAAAACCCCCCCCTCGCTAAGGTGGGGTTATCACGCAAATTATACAGATACACTGCTTGTCATGTGTTTGCTTGATAAATTCATCGAAAACTTCGTGTACCCGTAAATATGGCTCCGATTTCAGTGAAAGTGATGTTTTCGGTAGCAGAGTAGACATCGATATCAATGGGGCGCAATGATACGAGTGTTTCGAAAACTATGTTCAACGCGTGCACTTCTTAATCCTATCCTTTAGTTAGATAACTCACGCAATAAGATAAGATTCCCATGAGAAAAATTCGAAAGTGCTGATTTGTTTACTCCTCGAAAAAATGCAAGCGAACATTCGAGAAACAATTCGAAACTTGCACCCTGAAAACAGAGATTAAGATTACGTTTGAGGGACAAACAGATAGATAACAGATAGATCTTTTGCATGTGACTGTTTCAAGGGTGTAAATACAAAGATAGGCTCGTGAGTATTGCTTTCGAGAAATTCACAACAGTTCAAAGGAGAGTTTTGTTTGGATTTCATTTAGATGGACATCCAAAAATTCCTTTCACAGTCCGCTAACAGCTCGAGGCCGCTATCGGAAAAAAACTTAAGTTAATGGCCATGTGTTTTTATGTGAAATAACCATTATTAGATGCATAAATTAGTATTTTCTCATTTTAGGGCTGTTATCAGGGGACACATCTCAAGATGAGTTTAGCGACAATTGAAAAGCTACTTTTTCCTTTATTAAGCATTCTAGACGATTAAAAGTCTGCACACAGTTGACTCTTTATTACTCGGGATGATAGAAAATATACTGATCTTTATTTTATGATTGCCTGTTAAGTTGGTGTATATTTAATAAAAATTTTCGCTAACCGAATTTCCGTAAACATTTGAAAAAGTATTGGAGCAATGAAAGATTTCAGTAAAAATTAATTTTCGATGATATTATTAATAATATACCATTTTCGAAGCAAATCTGTCAGCTCAAAGGTATTGTGCGCGTAAGTTACGTACATATTTATCGGAACTGTGACTTGATGACTTGAATTAAACTTGATAAACTGTGAATTAAATTTTTCAGTTTCCTTTTCGATGCAGCCAATGTTTTCTCTGGTGATAGAATCCCACGAATCTCATAACTTATCCTGTTAACCGCTTGGTCATGCAATGCCCATTCAAAATTTCAATTCATGGAAAATATTTGTTTTCTTTGAACACTCAGTGCGTAAGACTGGGTTTGCATCAGCTCTTTGCTGGTTAAACCACCTAATACTTAGTCTAAATAATTGTAAGTTGACGTCTTTATTTTTTTCACCTTGGTATGTGACTTTAATACTGCAAGTTCAATTATAATATCAACTATAATCAAGAGTATACTGTATTTTTTAATGCAGACGAATTTTTAATTTTCGGTATGAGTCGCATTCAATGAAATACATATCTAATACATAAATAACGAAATCAGGCTTAATTGTAAGCCTGGCAGAAAATTTCATCTGATAAAAATTATTTTTTGTTTCTAATACAAACCTTGTGCAATAAGCTGTATAGTATATACTTCATATCATTATTTTTATACATTGATGGCGTTTTCTTGACAGGCGATATTTCAATTAAATTCCAAAATCTGCTGATGATCTAGTCAAATAACGAAAGATAATGAAATAAGCATGGGCGCGCCAATGTGGGGGAACAAATGAGTGGATGTTATGTTATATATCGCTTGCCAAATAACCGTAGCTATTTTTTTCCTTCCCACGCTTTGCAACCACTTGGAAGAAAGAACTCTCGAAGACTCGGAAAGTTTATATCTAAATCACTAAAAAGCTTCAGCATAGAAAAAATGAGTTTTTAATATATATTGAACGTATCCAAACCAGAAATCCAAAGAACACACTTGTTAAGTTTCCAATTGTTCGCTATGTAAACTATTATCTTGCAAAGTGTAATAAGTTGGCCATATAAGCGTTAAACTCCTCTAGTTTTGAATGTATTTAGTTTTTGAAAGAGTTGACATATATTGTAGAAAGTAGCGGGCATGAATATACTAGCCCCTATAAAGTAGGCATTTTTCGTTTCCTCAGACCCCCCCCATTGGTAAATCCTGGCTGCGCCACTGCCTCATCGTAATGTTCCACTTCTAGCAAAATATTTAGGTTAAGTTGGCCACGTTCCTCAGTTATTTTCAAGCGTTTCCACAGAGAAATGGCAACGGCAGTTATGGAATGAGGAAACAGGTGCACAATGAATCACGAAGTCTATAATTAATGTTAGATTTTTAGCTTTCGGAAGTTCTGCTATATTTATGAAGGTATTTATTAACTAAGTTCGCGAATAAAAAAATCATCTGACTTTCTAAAAATTCCAATCAATCCATCCAACACATTGAATAAACTTTTGTCGCAGCATTAGTATCGTGCCTCCACTCCACACGTGAGATATATTTGCTTCCTTACCATTATTTGTCTTATAAATGCTTGAAACTATTAAATTGCAGTACCTATAGTTATTGTAGTTTACAGATGAAATGTATATTTGTCACAAGAAAGAAGCTAAGTGGACAGCACCCGTAATGTATGGTATGCATTCGTAACAGAAATACAGCAGCATAATACTTATCGTAGATTGGAATTTCATGAGTTAGTTGGGTGTTTAACTTGAAATTTTGATAACTTGTAAATAAAATAAATACGGGAATAAAATTTCCCAGTCTTTCTTTTCAAGAATGAGGTTAACTTTAAAAAAATAAATGCAAAACTTCATTTAATCCGACTCGTGTTTTAATTCATATTTATTTTGCACATCAAGAATGTAGGGTAAGTAATCTAATTCACCATGGCTATCACAGAACGTGTATCCCAACAACAAACCTTCAACTTGCAACAGAGCAATACCGTCTCGCATCAGATACATTTACTTCAAATTAATGTCAGTCGATATATGCAATGTTTTAACTCATTTTATGCCCGCTAAATACTTTGCGATTATTCCGTTGACGCTCTGGAAGATTGACCATATCATCAATCCCATTTCATTATCTTCTGAATTATAAAAACCTAATTGAGAACGTAGTTTAACTTTTGTGAAGAAGCCATACAGAAAATCAAGCGGAATGTGCATATCTCCATGATCCAAATTTCATATTCACGTGTGTGGCAACGAAGGCAGCCTTGTTTGTAAATATCCGTTGTTTAAACGGAATAATCCGGCGAAAGAGTGAGCCTGTGTGTTGAGTTCGGTTCGTCAATTCGCAACTAACCTGGTCACAATAAATCCGATCCCGTCTTGATAAATGCTGCCCTAATAATATTGAAATGCAATCGATGGCTCTCTCAAAAGCAGAGGGAATCCTATCAGGTTCCAATAACTGGTTGATTAACGAGGGGAAATAGCTGGAAGGTGGAATTTCATTTCCATCGAACTTTCAGTAATTCCGTCCCCAATGTAACCGATGCAAAAGTTCTAACCAACAGTAAACAAACGGCTGAGGATTTACATTTATCGTGCTGAACAATGCGCGTGGAAATATATTTATGGCACATAAATCACCCCTTAAAAACAAGCATAAAAGGGACTTTTGGATGACAACATCCATTATTGCCCACGTTGGGTATCGAAATTCACGGCTCCAATTCTTCTAAACGCTTATTCCATCATTTGAATATTCCATCGTCTGAATAATGAAACGTTGTGTACCATTTTGAATATCGCGTATCATTCTGAATTTTCTAGTTTAATGTACTTCCAGTATTTCGGGACTGCATCAGGGTATCTAACTGCATTGTATCCTTCCGAGAAATTTTCGAAAATGGCGAAGAACCATATATTTAACTTCGATTGCTTTATGTATCTCCGAATTCTCGGTTGAGTTGATATTGCTGATGCAGGAGAGGCAATGGTTTCTTTGCCGTCTGCTCGCGATATCTCCACTCCCTAAATCTTCCTTTTCTCTTTCGCGTAAACTGCGCTCTTTTAAAAAAATCTAACTTATTTCTCCGGAATCTTTTTTCGGTATTTTCACGCGCCAAATAAGACTTTTGGTTCCGATGACTCCTCCAAAACTCCTTTCCATTTTTACGCCTCCTGATGAGAAGAATTATGGCACTTTTTACACCACACTGTCTATATGTCCAATGAATTCGGCACCGGTAGAAAGAAGGGAGGCCATCTCTGAAGGCAACAGATCGCTTAGGCCGTCGACGCCTTTTTTATATCGCTGTATTTGTGTGCCAAACGCACTCAATGAATACCATTCCGTCGGCGGATTCGACAGAATTCGAAAGAAAAGTGTTGGGGTCATTTGAGTGAGTATTTTTCCTTCACCTACCATTAACTAGCTGACAGTGAAACAAACAGTAGAACAGACCAGATAGAATGCGTAATGCAACCAAGACTCGAACCGGGCAAGTTAATGACTAGTATCCATTTTCATGCCGATGTAAACCTGTGTCTAAAGCCTAGATGGAAAATACCATGGCTGCTACACCATATTTTCGTAAAATTTATATAACTAGTCCTAGTTGCACTTGATAAAGCTAGTGATAAAATTTGCGATTGAACTTTTCATTGACCACACTTATTTCTCAAATTACGAACATAGATAATTAATCACATTAAGAATGGAAGAATTCAAACGTTTAGAGGTTTTCGGAATGTGGGTATGGCGTGGAATAGGAAAAGTAAGTTGGGTTGATAATAAAACAAGCACAGAGGTGCTGGAGATGGTTGGGGAGATAAGTGGTTGTGAAGTGAATTGAATTGGTTGAGCATTGACAGAAGAAATGGTCAAATATTGAGAGGAGAGGGGCTACTGAAGATTGTAATTGAAGGTATAATCCAAGGGACGAAAACAGAAGACAAAGACAGAAGATGTTTTAAAAGGCGGGGTTAGCTACAAGGAAGTGAAGGAGATGCCGTTAAATAGGAATCTTTGAATGCACATAACCGAAACGTAGAGCACTCACGTTTGTATGTACGTATATTTAAATTTGATGTTTTATCTCTTATAACATTGCGTTTCTTGCGAAATGCATACATTTTTCCACAGCTACTAAACGCTTATACTCTTTATGAATGTAAGTCGAAGCAAATGAAGCAAACTTAGAAGATCCCAAATTGCTTGACAGAAAAGTATGTTTCACTAAAAAAAAAGAATTGATCGATGCTTTTTGTTCTCCATTCACTTTGTTTCTCATCTCGTATGCTTGTGATTGGAGCAACCGCACTTTCATTGAAAAAACGAGGCAATATAATAGGAGTGCATGTTCCTTTTTCTTCTCCCAGAAAATTCTTATTTTGGTCACTTTTTGATCATAACACACGGTGTTCCACTCTCTTCCGAGAGAAACAGTTGAATGCGTAGCTCAAATTGCTAACTTATAACAGAATCACAGTTCGTTAATCAGAATTCCACTTTTAGAATGGTTATAACTGTCTCAATTGTCACACAAAATATCAAAATCTTCTCGCGTCAGTTTAATTTAATCAGTGCTACCGAAATACTTCTGGAACGATTAATATTTCTAAGAATTTTAAGCGTAATCACTTAAAAGGTTTTACTACTAAGAATGCATCAAAATACTTTTGACTTCGAAAGGGATGAGTTGTCCTTGAATAGCTTGAGTCACCTGACCACCGCTGGAACAATTCCATTGCGCCATTATACGGCGTAGGCATCATACTATAAACAGATAAAAGGTGACATGAAAGGAGTATTTAGTGAACAAGAAATATAGAAATGCTTGGCCATTTAGTCATTCTTCTGGCCTCCGTCTTTAGTTCCTCTCTTGTAACCGAGTTGTTCACATCGAAGACGGATATTCATTTTTCAGCAAACTTGTCGACATTGGCAAAGTGCGAATCCGTGCTCGATCATTAAAAAAATGTACTTCCAGCTTTAATTGCTGAACCTTCAAGGATTTAAGTTGGCTTAGGGAGTGCCACGGAAAATAATTCGAGTGCGGTGCTCAATAAAGAGGAGCATTACAAAGGATTTGTGGCTGTAGCGTTTAATTATAAATGTCAGTCAATTTCTGTCTTTATTTTGGGCGCCACAGCACAGTTATTTTCTTTTTTAACCTTCATCCGGGAGTGCGGACGGTAGTTTACCGTCACATTCATAAAAGTGCGTGCAAATTTTGCCTGGAGGTGTGCGGCGCGCCCGGATGAGGGTTTAGTCAACGGCGAGTGTTACAAAAGTGTCTGAATTCAGTTCTGCTCCTAAGTGTATCGCATAATGTATTTCGCCTCTCTTTGTAATTGGATGTTATGCGAAAGGAAAGAGTATGTTCAGTAATTCCTATGGATGATTTTAGATGCAATGTTTTCACCCACTGTGACGTCGGTTTTGGAAAATCCGGAAGAGGCGGTGTGAATGAAAACGGATATACAGTGAGCTTGTGCTAATTTATTTTTTACGTAGCCAGTGCTCATCGGAAATTTTGTAATGATTTGCTCAAAAGAAGTTGTTTAACGAGCACTGTGATTTTTAATCGTGGAATGCACAATTAGGAAATCTAAAAAGGTAAGAAAATACCAACAATCAGGAAAAACTTACGCCGTAATTTTTAACGATTGCAATATTTTTTTTCTTTTGAAATATCAAGTTTACTTAGTACATTTCTCACCATCTTTCCACGATTTTCGATGAAAGATCATTGACCTCATTTTAACAGGGACTTGGCAAAAAATTAATTTCAACCGGACTTAAGTTAGGGATTAGGTTTTAGGCAGTATTAGTTTTCTTAGGTAATTTAGGCAAAATACAAAGGTTTTACTCAAATTTAAATGTTTTGCTTTCTAATGAATCGCAATGAGGACCTTAAATAATGTGATGCGTCAGCTGGTACAATGAAGATGACATTATATCTAATCCACTCTTGTAAAAAGAGTTTTAGACATTGAAAGTCTTTTCTGGAGGAAAATCCGAACTTAAACTACTCTAACCTATTGTAATATTTTATCGATTAGAATTATTAAAAGCTACTAAATCTTAATATCTGCATAATAGTTACTTTAGTAAATTAATGGTCCTAATGTCAAACTGCTATTTCCTTAATTTCAAAACCAGACGTATATATTTAAAAGATTGACTTTGGAGAACAATATTATTTAAAATAAGATTTTTAAATAACTCAATAAGTTCATTAAAATTAAATTAAAATATAATAAAAATAGATTTTATTTTGACACAGAAGTACTGACGAAGTCAAAGTCCTATTGAATACTATTTTGTTAATTTTAAATTAAGATGTTTTAATGTAAACCGGTGCTACTGGAAAGCGTTAATATTAAAAATAAGATATTTATATGTATCCATTTGTTTATTATATTGAAAGTAGATGATAATAAAGATAGATTTTATTTTGACTCCACTGCCAGAGTCAACGAGTGGCTATTTTCTTGATTTTTATGTAAGACATTTTATTTTAAATTATTGCCATTTAAATACGGTGTTATTCAAAATAAGATTTTCCAATACTTCTATTTCTTTATTTAAAATGAACGTGGAAGAAAATATAATGTTGTAGTTTGAAAAGCACTGAATTCAAAGTCCTATTTTTATAATGATATATTATTTACTTTTCTTCTTATTCCTCCTGTACCAATGTGATCCTTGGCCTTCTCTACTATGCTCCTCCAGAATACATATCGTTGGATTCTTGCTCCCAATTTTATACACCCATTTTCATCAGGCTTTCTATAACATCATCCTTCCATCTTTTCTATGGTCTGCCTCTTTTTCCATCTACACTCTTTTTAAAGACTTGTTTCATTATCCTGTCATCATGCAATCCTTCTATCTGCAATTTTAGCCAGCTTATTCTTTGTGATCTAACATAATCTATCTCCTCATTATTTATTTCTTCATTATGTAGTATTCTCCATTGGCCATTTTCTAAAACTGCTCCATATATTTTTCTATTTATTCTTCTGTTAAATATCCTTAAAGAATTTCCATCAGCTGTTGTGAGTGCTGTATGTTAAGCTCCATAAGTTACTATTGGTCTATTACTGTTTTATATAATTTCATTTTTGTAGATTTTAAATTAATTGTGAGTTGAAGTTAGCTTCATAAATATGATGTTTTGTTAGCTTGAAATAATAATAAATTTTAGTCTTGTACACATTCTCTTGCTTGGTACATATCATTTAATTACTATGTATTTGAGTTCATTAACTTAACTATACCTGAGAATTGCAGCTTTATGATTTTAAATTTAATAATTATAGATGATCATAATCTTTTTACTCTTAAAAAGTCACTCCTTTAAACCCAATTTATCCTTTTACATACTGTTTAATGTTTTGAGTTTATTAGGTAGATTATTTAGTATCATTCATGTGATGAGCATTTTATATTTACCATAAATATTAATGGCAAATTGTAAATATATTGGTTTCTACTTTCCATGCTATGTCTATTTGCTTTTTGATGAGGATCATTGAAGTAATTACCCTGTATTATAATGTAACTTTCAAGTTTGTCTACCACTATTTACGGATTATACATTTATTTAATGTTCTGTTACTGTGGGTTATTTTAATTGTATTATTTTGGGTGATGAAATATTCGTTTTTGTCTTCATAGCTAGTAAGACCAAATCTTAAAATTGATTCCACCATTGCATAGAACATTATAAGTAATATTTTATTGATACCATATCTTTCATATCATGGAATTGATAACTAACATATTATTATGGCATTATTATTCTTACATGAAAGTCAAATTTCAAATTACTATTATTACTAACTGCCAAATGCTTAAAATTCTCAACTTGTTCAAGGGTTTTCAAACATGAAGAGAACAGTCTGTACCATTAAGATGGCAATAGTTATATTTATTTATTCAACAAGATGTACCCTTTTGTTACAGAAAATTTCACGGCACCAATATCACGTAGCAGAATTAAAAAGTATAAAATACAATAAACAATAGGATTTTATAAGTATAAAATATCACAAATATGGAAGTTAATATCACAAATTATTCAGTAACAAGTCAGAATATACTGAGTCAAACTTATTATTATTTTTAAATGACTTGTAAATCTGTTCAGTGTAGACCATTAAGTTGGTGGTAGTGGATTTTTCTCAACAAAAACCATGCTGTTGTGGACAAATAATACTATTCAGTTGTGGTGATGTTAAGTCTGAAACAAGTTTTTCAAATAACTTGGTTAAATAAAGAGTATGAATATTGGTCTGTAATTTTTTATGTTAAATTTGTCACTTTTTAAAAAATTGGTACAGCATAACTAATTTTTCATCCGTCTGGGAAAATTCCAGATGAAAGAGACTTATCGAACAAGATAAATAAAGGTAGAATAATGCTCTCAGCACATGATTTGATTAATATAGGAGGAACATTATCTGGTCCAGGGCCTTTGTTAGTTGCCATTTCAGAAATTGCTTACACTAATATATAATGAATTCAAATTAACAGAAGTATCATAGTTAGCATTAGTATCTACATTGTTTAAATACTCATAGACAGAAGAGATATTTATAACAAATAAATTGACAATACTTTGACCATCTTCACCAGTTTCCCCATCAAGATACATGTATTGCGGCAATGAGTTATCAACCATCAAAGTATTTACATGATTCCAAAAGGTTTTGTTGTCAGCGACAATAGGTTTCTCAATATTTTTAAGGTATACTGTGAAACAATTAGCTGCTAAGGCTCAAAACTCTGAGCGTAGTTTTGCAAAAAAATAATAATCACTTGCTGACTTACTTTCCTTGAACTTTTTATCTGCTAATTTCTTGTTTGCAATTAGTATTTTCATTTTTCCAGAAAACCATTTTGGGAAACAATTATTTGTATACACAACTTTGGGAATATATAATTCAATCCCCTGGTATAGAACTTCATAAAATGAACATGTGGCTTCATTTACACTTAGGTTGTTTAGCATACACCAGTTTATTGACTATATGAAAATTGAGAGGCTCGAGTAATCACCCTTCTTAAAGTTGTAGGATGGTTTAGAGTCATAGGTGAACATCCTCTTCTCTGAGTTTATATTGATTTCAATTTCATGTGGTGGATGATAAGAGTCAATTTTGGTAAGGGCTTCATTAGCCTTGGTTACATGTCCATCAGAAAAATTAGTAATAATTAAATCAAGCATCCTGTTATTGGAGTTTAAAATAGAATTTACCTGCACTAAGTTTAAATAATCCAATATGTTATTCAGTAAACATAAGTTGTCATTTGCTTATTGGTTGTTTAAATTAAAGTCACCTGCTATTACAAAATTGGCCAATGGATTTGAATAAAAAATACATTCAATGTCATTGCAAAATTCTTCATATAAACTAATTGGAGAATTTGGATGGAAGTAGACACAAACCATAATAATATTAATAGAGCATATCTTTGTATGTACAATTAAACTTTCTACATTATTATTATTTCTTGTAATTTCATGGCTGGGGTACTGGTTTAATATAGCAATTAATACACCACCACCATGTTTATTTACACTTGTTAATGCAGACCTATCTGTCCTATATACTACATACTCAGTAAATGATAGTTCAGATGAATTTATATCATGATTTAACCAAGT
This sequence comes from Sympetrum striolatum, assembly GCA_947579665.1. Classification (NCBI taxonomy): domain Eukaryota; kingdom Metazoa; phylum Arthropoda; class Insecta; order Odonata; family Libellulidae; genus Sympetrum; species Sympetrum striolatum. The sequence goes on from CANPUZ010000116.1 coordinate 69,889, forward strand.
TTCAGACAATAGTATACCATCAAAGTTTAATAAAGAAATGTTGACACATATTTTATCTAGTTTAGTTCTCAAGCCTCTAACATTTTGGTAATAGAGTTTTATTTTGAGAGATTTTCTATTATGTGCACTTTCTTGTTTAACTAGCTTTGAGGCGAATGAAGTCGAGCTTTCCGAAAAAAATGATAGAAATGAACAAAAATGTTTTGGGGCCAAAAAGATGGTTGCAGAAGTGTATCTTTAAATTCCTCAAGTACAGAGATTCTGAATGAACTGTAGTTTCCTTTCGTTACATTAAGTTGCTCAACTTCAAGTTTTTCTTTATTAAATTCTTTAAATTCAGCACTTACTTTTTGTTCAACATAGTTCATAACATGCTCTGGGGTAGTATTTGCATGAAAGTTTCAGGCATGTATATGCACTTTTCGTGGAACACCCTTTAATGAAATGTTATCACCTGATGCTGCACAGACTACAATAGGAGGGCTTCTTCTTCTTTGTCTGTGTATGGGAACGAAGTCGTCATCTTCCTTCGGCAGCTGGTTCCTCGGTAAAGAGACTGATTTCTTGGATTTAGCAAATGCGGTGAATTGCTCCTTCTTCCTGATTCCATCATTCACTGCTGCTGAGTATGTTTTAGGCGTCTTATTCTGTTCTTTCTCTAACGACACTAACGGGATTTCTGCTAGTCCGGTTTGATTATTTACAACACACGCAGTTCCAGACATGGCTGGCACAATTTTCGTTTCTCTCTCTGAATTTCGGTCCGCTTTCAGCGATTGTATCTCCATACTCTGTTTTTTCATAATACCCATACAATCTAGTAGTTTAGAATGGAGGTCTCTCACCGTGTTGAGAAGAAGATCTTGCTTTCTTCTAGCCTTAACAAGGAGTCACATGGCGAGTGAATGCAAGATTTGCATTTAAAGTGACGATTAGCACTTCCATTGACTGCATTGATGACTGATTTTGATATTCCAACACAATTGGAATGATATGTTGACTTACATCCTAAGTCACACGCAATAAAAACTTTATTTTCCGAAATAATTTCGGAGCAGAGTGAACAAAGCAACGTCTTGTCTGCCATCTTGTCCCCAAATTTTGATATGATAAGTTTCCAATAGTTCAGTTATGTAAACTACTATCTTGGAAAGATTAATAAGTTGGCCATATAAGCGTTAAACTCCTCTAGTCTTTAATACATTTATTTTTTGAAATAACTGACATATTTGTAGTAAGTAACGGACATGAATATACTAGCCCCTGTAAGTTAGGCATTTTTCGTTTCCTTGGACCCCCCCCATTGGCAAATCCTGGCTGCGCCACTGTCTGATATAAATGATATTTTGTTTCTTAGAAGAGGAGTTAATTTTAAATACAAGGGATGAAGTCACTCCTAAGAAACAATTGATGATGTAGTCTAATTGCAAAAGATATTCTATTAAGTATGGGTGTGCCAATGTGGGGATCTAATGAGTGGATATTACGTTTTATGTCGCTTGTCATATAATCGTTACTAATGTTTTTCCTTCTCATGCTTGGCAACCTTTTGGATGAAAGAACTCTCAAAGACTCAGGAAGTTTATATCAACAACAGTGAAAAACTTCAGCATAGAACAAATGACTTTTTAATTGATATTGGACATATCCAAACTAGAAATCCAAACAACACTTATGACAAGTTTCTAATAGTAAGGTTATGTAAACTACTATCTTGGAAAGATTAATAAGTTGGCCATATATACTTTAAACTCCTATAGTTTTCAAGGCATTTAGTTTTTTAAAGAATTGACATATTTGTAGTAAGTAACGGGCATGAATAAACTAGCCCCTGTAAGTTAGACATTTTTCGTTTCCTTGGACCCCCTCATTGGCAAATCCTGGCTGCGCCACTGAATAGAAGGTATAAATTATACTTAGACCGCGCAGTAATGACAGATAAGACGATACACCACAACAGACCTGATATTAATTTAACTGACAAAGAAAACAATCGTTTTTCTGTATTCTGTTTTATAAGTAATGTAAATATTTGATAGTTTAAATATGGCACGTTTTATTCATGGTGCAAAAATAAATAATTAAAAGTAAGTTAAAAATGAATACAAAGTTAATTGAGATGAATGTCATGGTAATAATTATTTGGTATCTTTGTTGGAAAGTAAATTATGTACTGTGCATTTGGAAGAAGGGAGTGATAAATCTTTAATGAAAGTGTGCCGAAGGTTGTTCCAATATCTAGAACACAAAATGATTATGATTAATACACTGACATTGTGGTGAATTTTGGAATCTTGGATGATTATTGTGAATTGTGAAACATTTTTGTAAATTTTTACTTTCTCCCTATACGTAGTATAGAGAAAGTATTGTATTCACAAAAAAATTCGACCTCCAGATTTCGACGGAAATAGATGTTTTGGGGTCCCATAGAGTTCTTTTTAGCTATTTTCCCGAACATGTCTGTCTGTGTGCGTGTGGTGAAAAGGTTAGTGGGCACTCTATCTTAAAAAGTAATTATCCAACATTTCCAAAATTCATATTCAATATTTTCCTAACAATTCCAAGAATTGATTAGTTTTTGGTGTATACCGCTTAACCGGAAGTTGAGGTATATCCAGAACAAAATTTTATTTCTTTAATATCTCTGTTAAAGTGCAATTTAAGTGTATACAATTAAATACAAAAGTTATAGATGATGTACTTTACTACAACATTTGTATGAAACATGTTTTCGTAACACTGATTGTATAGGAGTTATTCTTGAATGATGGTTAACCAGAAGTTGTTGTTTGTCCAGAAATGGAAGTTTTTCATACAAATCTCTGTCAGAATGCGATGTAAGTGTATACATTTACATACAAAATTTATAGATAATGTACTTTACTACAACTTAAAATAAAATTAAAATTTTATTTGAATGTTTCACTGCTAATTCCTTTCTTCATACAATTCCTTACAGATTAATCGTGTAGATGTAGACGGGGTACAATCAGGCGGTATCCATGCTCACAGGACTACTGCGTGCTTCCACTTGAAGTTCATCTAGTGTGCCACCCCCAGTCCAATCATTGCTGGAACCACAACTGGTGCTCCCCGGTCTCCTCTACCCTCCACTGTTAGGCCAGCTTCTCTTCCTGTCAATGGCGTCAGTCCAACCCCCAACACTTCATCCCAGCTGGTGGTACTTCCTCAGCCCGCTCCAAGAAGGATACTGTCAGCATCTTCAACTGGCAGCATAGGAGCAGCCCCGGCAGGGGGTACGCAGCCTCCACTGCAACCACAGGTACCAAGGCCTATTGCAAATGAAGAATTCCAGGCCATGTTCCCACCACATTTCCTGGCTGGTACCAACTAGGATAGTGGGGAAGAGAAGTGATAGGGGAAATCAGTTTGCTTGGCTGTAACACTAACAGTTCGTAAACCTCCAGATCCACTTGTTCTAGCTCATCCAGAGTTTCCCAACCTTACAACAACGACCGTGGGTCCAGTTGCAGAGACTGTGACAAAGAGCACCTTCACAGAAAAGATTGTAACGCGTGTGACAACTGCCTTCCGCCAGTCCCAGTCATCTTAGAGGTTAGAAAATGGTCTACGGTTTGGATTGATTCTTTAGCAGTCTAATTCACGAGGTTTTGAAGGCCATCCACTGTCTACAAAAAAGTATGACTAAAATTAAATTGGGCATATATGTCTGGCCTATGGAAATTTCATTTAATCAATGTGCTGTGCTTGTGTAATTAATGATAAATAAAAAAACATCTGTTTGACGGGTATAACACAATGCCTGTTGTTAACACGTTGACGCCGTAAGTGATTTTTAGAGTACTTCCCTGTGGCCGTAAATTTGCGCAAAAATTTAAGCTCGATTTTTTTGAGTCAAAATCTGTTGCGATAGGCTTGAAAATCGATGTTTTTATAAATTCAGTGGAGGGAAATCACTGGTTAGCCTCAATTTTGCATGTTTCCCTTGAGGGTATGCAACACGCTTACGTAGGTTTTGAAGGCCATCCACTGTCTACAAAAAAGTATGACTAAAATTAAATTGGGCATATATGTCTGGCCTATGGAAATTTCATTTAATCAATGTGCTGTGCTTGTGTAATTAATGATAAATAAAAAAACATCTGTTTGACGGGTATAACACAATGCCTGTTGTTAACACGTTGACGCCGTAAGTGATTTTTAGAGTACTTCCCTGTGGCCGTAAATTTGCGCAAAAATTTAAGCTCGATTTTTTTGAGTCAAAATCTGTTGCGATAGGCTTGAAAATCGATGTTTTTATAAATTCAGTGGAGGGAAATCACTGGTTAGCCTCAATTTTGCATGTTTCCCTTGAGGGTATGCAACACGCTTACGTATATATACGGAAAAAAAAACGTTTAGGAAAATAATCATTTTCTACCAAGATTCCGCTCTTTTTGAATTATAGATGCGTGTAAATATTTTTTAATTCTACTACGCCGCTTTTTTTTGCCAACAATCCTTGAGTGTTTTGGCAAATCTTTTAAGACCTCTCTCCTCCTAATCCTCTGCAGCTGCGTTTTGAAGCCTCTCTAGCCTTTATTGCATCACTAGCATATTAAGAACGTAGCTGAAATGGTTTGACAAAAAACCAATAATCATGATCTCCACTAGATCCGAACGCGCAGCCAGTTTGATTCCTACTGGAAAAAGAAATAGGGATGGTGAAGATATATTGAAGCCTCCTGCTATTATTGTTACAATAAAGCAAAGGAGGGAGTAGATTTATCTGACCAAATGTCAGGTTATTATACCTGCCTTCGAAAAAGTACGAAGTGGTATAAATGAAAGTGGAATAATGGTGCTGAAATGGGTGATAGATTATCAAAACTTAGACCTCTTTTAGATGTAATTCGTAATAAGTTCAAAACTACGCTTGTACCGGGTGAAAGTGTAGTTGTTGATGAAACAATGGTGCCATGGAGAGGTAGGCTTATGTTTCGTCAATATATCCCTGGAAGGTCTCACAAATATGGTGTGAAACTATACAAGTTGTGTACACCGGAAGGTTATACTTACGATCTGAAAGTATATCCTGGAAAAGGTACTGCTTGTCGTAAATATGGGTATGGGCATGGGCATGATATTGTCATGGAATTAGCAGATGGGTTGTTGGATGAGGAAAGAACGGTTTATATGTATAGCTACTTCACAAGTGTTCCATTATGTGAAGAACTATTGAAAAGGAAAACATATGCTTGTGGAACACTGCGTAGTAATCGCCGTGAAAATCCATCAAATGTTGGTGAAAAAAGATTGAAGAAAGTGGATATCTTTGGTCAAGAAAATGAAAGTATGGTTTGAGTGCTGAAATGGTTTGACAAAAACCAATAATCATGATCTCCACTAGATCCGAACGCGCAGCCAGTTTAATTCCTACTGGAAAAAGAAATAGGGATGGTGAATATATATTGAAGCCTCCTGCTATTATTGCTTGCAATAAAGCAAAGAAGGGAGTAGATTTATCCGACAAATTGTTTGGATATTATACCTGCCTTCGAAAGAGTACGAAGTGGTATAAGAAGGTAGCATTCAAATTATTTTGGGGACATGAGTTGTGAATGCATGAGTGATTTTTAATGACAATCGTAAGGGGAAAAACTTTTCAGCATTTTGAAATTCCGAGAATTGATTGTTGATGGTTTATTGGAGATGCGGTCTAACACAGGTGAAATAGTTAATACTTCTCCAAAGAAAAAGGAACATACTCAAAGAAAATATGATATACGAAAACATCATTTATCCAAACTTGAAGGGAAGGCCCGAAAGATTCGTAAAAGGTGCACACTGTGTTATGACAAAATAAAAAATGAAAGCGAAAAGAGTGTGCACGTATTGTAAAAATGTAATGGTCAGCCAGCATTGTGTATAGAATGCTTTAGCGACGTACATAAATGGAAATCTGTACAATATTTAGATATTTTTTCATTTAAGTATTATTAATTTCATATGACGTTTATATGTAATTCTTTACAAACGATAATTGGCTTCTATTGTGATATAGTTTTTTAGTTTCAGTGTATTATTTTATATTTACATTATTTATTACTTATCTATATCTTAAGAGTTATATGTTTATAATTTTATTAGTTTTATAGCAAAAAAAAGTAGTGTTTTTCAAGTGATGTTTCTATTTACGGAATGCCTGGTGTAATTTTTATTAACAATATGTCTCGAAATAATAATTTTGACTGTTAAAAGGAGTCTAAATTCAGTATATCTCAGTGTTCAGTAGCCTTCATCAATTGAAATATATTTGAATGTCTTCGATCCAGGCAGACAAGTGTTTTGGATCGAATACATGTACGAGATCAAACTAAGAAGCGTCGTCTTCTTTTCTTTACCAAAAAATATGTTGCACTTACAATCGTCTTTATATATGGATCATCCTGCGCTGCCTGAATCTCTTCCACTTATCGCTGTCTCAGGAAGAGTGCTTAAGGAAGCCTGCCTGGAATTCATATTGATTATTTATCGATTTTTTTAATTGAATAAACGAAAAAATATCTTTCTACTTCTGAGTTCAACGGGTTGCATAGCCCCTAAAATTTAATTATTAATATTTTTGCTAATTTTTGTAAGGGAAACAGAAGTAATTTTTTCGCGGCCGCTTGAGCCAAGTAGAAGCCTCAGCAGAAGAGAGAGCGTGTACCACCGGTGGTACACGATGACCACTGGGAAGAATAAGCATGTACCACCAGTGATACATACCAATTGCGAATGTGTTAATCTGTTGCCTTTGTCAATGAAAAATGTATTCTGTTAGCAAAATATGTATTTGAGTTTATGTGATACTCAGTGATAACATGTAATTTATCATTTCCTTCATTGCAATTTGTCTTTTAATGTCCCTGTATCGCTGTTTCATTGACATTGTAGTTTTTCATTTTAAGTTGCAATAATAGGTTCTCGCTGTCAAAATTTAACTTATCTGAATTATTTTTGCAAGAAGTTACGCCTTTTTAATGCTAATATTATTTAATTTATTTTGCATGTCTGATTTTAGCCACCTTGTCTCATTTAAGTTTTAAAATTTCAGAAGTATTTCTTAATTTTGAGTATGAAAGAAAGCTCTAATTTGCATTTTTATTGTTCATTTCCCCTTCAGCATCACAGGTATTTTTCAATCACCTTTGGTAGTTCATATATTTTAGTACTAACATCCTTTTTAATTTGTTTTGAGTTCTAAATTCATATTATGATTTCAGTTATTTTAACAATGGAATCGCTAAGTTGATCCACCTTTGTAACTAGTTGTGTAGTTTTCTTTTCAAATGCTATTAAATTTATCCGACAATTTTCAATTTTTTTCATTTTCAAATTCTGTAGAATTTTTATATAATGAATTAATTTTGAGTTATCTCCCCAACAAATCCAATTAGAAATTATTTTTAATCATCCCTCTTTGTTACACTAATTTCGTTACATTAGATGTTATTCTAAATATTAAACGTACTGTTTAAATATTTCTTTGTGACTCCCAAAGGCTCACTGTAGACACTCCTTGATTTGTATATTTATTGATATGCAACCCGACAGTTTTTTGTATTTTATTATGCGTCTAGAAGCATCTCTTGTAAACCCATATCATAGTATTTACATACCAATCTAATATAAACAAAAAATTATAGATAAAACCATCTTCCTATCCCAACTTTATTTTCATTTTTGTAAACATGCAAAATAATTCATTTTGACTTCCTAAAATACAGAATTTTGCCTCAGAAAGTTTGTTGGTGCTAAAATTATGAAAACATTATTTCAGATCATAAGACTTTATTTACCCTTAACCTCTTACGAATAGAGGCCCTCAATTTTTAAATAAATACCAGCATTATATCTTGATAATGTCACTTTGCTAGTGGTCCTATGTTCTGTATTATTCATTAGTTTTGCTTATGGGCATGTTGGTGATCTTGTGGTTACTGCCCCTAACGTCTATTTACAGTCATGTATCCACTAACAAAAGTGTATGACCAATCAAATTAGTTTTAATGTAGGCTACTACAACTTCCTTTAATTCTTAGGATATCAAAATTTACAAGATTAGCTCATTCAGTTATTATATTATGTTTCTTAAATCATGTCAAAAGCATTGATTCTTTCATCTATAAAAATCTTTTGTAGTTTTAGTATAATTTCTTAACTTTGCTTTGTTATAAACTTTATGAAATATATTAAGTAGCAGTACATATTGTTGAATATGTATTTGGAAGGGCTGTTTACAGATATAGTTCATTGGTTCTCGTACATTTCCTCTTGGAATGTGGAAAATTGTATAAGTGTTCTATAGTACTTGATTATTGGTAAATATGAGCTGTGTTGGTATTATACAGGTGTTGGTGACATGTATGCAACTGATGAATGTTATTGTTCTGTAGTTTATCTTCACTGATTTGAAATTGTAACCATTATGTTTGAAACTATTTACTTTGTTTGCAACTCTTGAAAAATGTAAAGTCTCTTATAATATACCAGACTTTTGCGCACTTCTCAAATTAGGTCATCGTAGAATCTGTTGAAAATTGTATTTAAAAATTCTGTCCCCTTTATAAATCCTTCTTCTGTGTATGCCACTAATTAAAAGAACCTATTAATAAATAAGTAGATAATCATTGATTTTTTGGAGAAATTCATTAGATTTGTAAACAAGGTAACACTTTATATAATTAAGTTAAAAATTGAAAAAAGTATTTTTCTATATATACAGACATGCATTTTTTCTCTCCTCCATATTTCCCAGGAGATCTTTAACTAGTAGTATTCACTATAATATTTGCTATTATATGAAATGGAATGGCATTCACAGGTAGAAAGTTATCTCTGTCTGTATCTCTTATTATCCACTGCCTTTTACACTCAGATTGCAAAGAGCAGAGGATCCTTAGGATTCGGCATAATTGGTGGAGCTGACCATTCTTGTACAGTCGTTTGCGTAAGTCTGTGGGCATGTCCTGTCGCTCCTCTAGCGGCCAAAGAGTCCACTTAAAATTTATGTTGGTACTAAGTAATTTGCAGGAGGGAAGGAAATCAGAGGTGGGGGTAAATGTTTTGAAACTTACGGCGAGTAAGGGGAAATTACGGGTGACTTTGGAATGTCTGGGAACCGCACTCGAATAGACACAGCGCCTCGCACCTTTGGAAAGAACGGGAAAATTTGATTCTTTTGGTCTGCGACTGAGAAAATTCGCCGAAAAGAAAGGTTTCTCTGTTTTAGCTAGACGAGAAACGTTGAGGCAAGTGCGAGGGACTTCAGCCTTCTAGCATATTAAATGTGAGCGTTAATGCTGATATTTTCGCTTCTTAAGCTGCTTTCAGGTTGAATATTCATCTACAGTAGTAGCAGTAGGGTTAAAAGTGCTTCGACAGCTAAGGTCATTTCGCACATTGGCTCACACCGGGATTCGAGCCCGGGATCGCTTCCACCAAAGGCAAACGCGCTGCCCACATGACTATCCGGGAGCCTATATTCATCTATAATGTAGCGGAATAATATTTTTATGTTATTTTGGTTTTGGCTTTATCTTTTTATCATACAAATACTTTTGTATTAAATATTACCATGCTTAAATAGACAATAGAAATATCTCAACAACGAAGATATTTTTTCTTTTCCTACTCTAATTTAATCGAAACCTTTTCCGGAGAGATTTGATAGTCTTCTTTTGGATATATAAATTTCATTGAAGTCATGCTCTCTGTTATTAAAATTAATTTCTATTGAATTGTTTGATTCTTAAATGATACTAACTTTATAAATAGTTTATTGCGGTTATTTACGAATTCAGGGTTGTGACTGGCAAATATCCCCATTACATATTTATATCCTCGAGGAATTCGAATGTGGAAACGTAAGAATAAGGAATCTACCATTCCCGATGAATATCGGAATGAATGAAATACGGAGGATTTCTTTGAATAATATAATTATCAGTGATATCTCCTTCAACCTCTATTGCGCTCTGCAGTCGCCGTCCCATGGAATCTACCAGGTTTTTGAATAAATCTGGACGCCGCGCAGGAGAGGTCCAGATATCCCTGATGTGCTGCTCCAAAGACGCAGGACTGCGCTGGCTATCTGCCGTCCACTCTTGAGTGATAATTCGCCTTTAAATTTTCAATGGGGTTGAAATTCTGGGGAACGTGCAGACCAAGGAAGAACTTTTAGATTGTGATGATTATTTAAAAAATCTTTGGTAGCGCGTGCCGTATGCACAGGACTTTTGTCATGGGCAAAAACACTTCTACGCCTTCTGGGAAGATTTTGTTGGCGTATGGCAGAATATCATCTTCCAACATTTTGCAATAATCCCTCGCCGTCATTCTAATGAATGAATGAAAATTTTGCCGTTTATATCTTAACTCCTCTGTATATCGTGACCAATCACTAGCATTTTGCGAAATATAATTGCATTTCAAGTATTGAGAATGTGTGATAGAAAGTCATAATTTCTTGCTATAATCTTCCACTTTCCGAACCAAAAAACTCTCTGGTTTTCCGAGACTTATTTTCGAACCCAGTAAAATTTTGGAAGGAATCTCTGCAGTATACTATAAAGAACCACATTCACTAACGAAATGTTGATTTTAAATTTTCAATCTTTAAGGGAAGTATCTCAAAAGTTTCTAAAACACCCAAAAATATATTCTTATTGGAAAAACTGGGATTTTGGGGTCTGTGATTGATCTAATCTAGGTATGATCCATATCCCCTTTTTCCTTGGGTCTCATGTTAGGGGTTTATTCGAAAATAAAAACGCTGGGTCAATGACGATTTAGATTTAGGCTCGGAGATTGAATCCTATTTAGGTATGAATATATCCGTAGAAGTATCCATCTATGAATATACAGTCAAATCCGTTTGAAACAATCAAGCTTAGGATCTATCTCTCTTTACATTCCGGTCTCTATCACACGAATCACATGGTAAAAAATTGCGTAAGACGTTAACCGCTTCTAAGATGGATTTCTCCCAAATGAGCCGCATCCCGCCAAGCCCACCTTCCATAACCTTTGATAGAATATTGTTTAATTTATCTGTATCGCCATACACCGCACTCCTCTCGTGCCTCTTCCTTATAGTAATAGAATACCTGTTATATTCTATTTTACTTATTTCACCTGTTCTATGTTACTTATCTTTGCTCTTGTTTGGGATTACTAATTTTGCGAAAAATAAGATGTGGAAAACAGAGCAATTTTCATCTCAATCGTGAATCTCTGTGAGATATTCCCCATCATTCTCGTCTCAAGGCGGAACAGTTGCTTCGCGGGGTTTCCTTCCGTCCCAATCCCTTGTTTTAAACAAATCGAATAAATCGGAGTGGCACTGCATTTCATTGTTTTATGTGCTGTTGTGCATACTCTTGGAGAAATCTTGCTTTGTGACGGCCTCTCACGAGAGTTGCAATAGCACTTAAGCTAAAACATTCGTTCCTATTCCCTAATTTTCTATCAAATAAACATTTGTTCATTGTAGAGTGAAAAGGCCAAATTGAAGTAACAACGGAAGGCGCACTCTTTGTTAAAAAAGAAGACCAAGGTTAATAATATGACAAGAAGACAACCAATAATCTGTGCAAAATGAAGTAATAAGAATAACTCTTTTCGGTTTGAGGTTTAGAGTACTTTTTTAAACATCATAGCCAATAAAACCTTTCCCTTTTATTTTCCAACATTGCAATATTGAGGTTGTATAGTGGTTATGATTGGGTCCCCTGAAAAGCATTTTAAGTGGCAATGGTCTTCATTGCCTTCAATTGCATTGCCTTGCCCGAGTGCTATATGACGGCAAGTTACGTATAATGGACAGTAAAGGTCTTTTTCAAAAATCCTGTGCACAGGAGAGAGAAATGAGAAGAAAGATAGTTTGAAGAAAACTACACTAACCAGCGAGTGACGGTGAGTTTGAGTGCTTTATATAAATTAAATTAGAGTCATGAAATAAGTGAGGCCAAGGTGTGTTCACTCACATGATTTCTTTTTCATTTTTCTGACGGAAATGACAGAGAAAACTTTTAAAGGAAAGAAAAGAGACAAACTGATAAAGTGTGTTAAGCTTGAAGGTAGTTTTCTTCTGTTTACCGAAGATTCTGCAACGTTAATATGGTTATTGGATAACATTAATAAATATCGCTAAAATTGGATTGAATATAAACAAAGGCAAAACCAAGACGAAGAAGATATAAGGAGAAAAATAAAAATAAAATTAACACTGGGTAGAGAGGGTACAAATATCTTGGAAGTGTGCGCAATAGTAATTTGGATTGTGAGATAGATATTTAATAAAGAATGGAAATGGCGAAGAAATTATTCAGAAGAATGACAATTTTGTTGAAAAGCAAGATAGACGGAGAATAAAAAAGAGATTGATACAAATTTCTGTATAGTGTGATTTTATATGGATCGGAAGTGTAGACGACAAGGAAAACTGACAGAAAGAGAATGGAGACGTTTTAGATGTGATTGTAAAGAAAGATGAAAGGAAATTTTCCAGCATTTAGAAAAAGGGCATCGAAAAAAAATTAAAAAGGGGTAAAGGAATAGTGTTGGAGACTTCTTAACGTATAAAAAACTATTTAAACTGCATCAGTGGCGCAGCCAGGATTTACCAATGGGGGGGGTCTGAGGAAACGAAAAATGCCTACTTTATAGGGGCTAGTATATTCATGCCCGCTACTTTCTACAATATATGTCAACTCTTTCAAAAACTAAATACATTCAAAACTAGAGGAGTTTAACGCTTATATGGCCAACTTATTACACTTTGCAAGATAATAGTTTACATAGCGAACAATTGGAAACTTAACAAGTGTGTTCTTTGGATTTCTGGTTTGGATACGTTCAATATATATTAAAAACTCATTTTTTCTATGCTGAAGCTTTTTAGTGATTTAGATATAAACTTTCCGAGTCTTCGAGAGTTCTTTCTTCCAAGTGGTTGCAAAGCGTGGGAAGGAAAAAAATAGCTACGGTTATTTGGCAAGCGATATATAACATAACATCCACTCATTTGTTCCCCCACATTGGCGCGCCCATGCTTATTTCATTATCTTTCGTTATTTGACTAGATCATCAGCAGATTTTGGAATTTAATTGAAATATCGCCTGTCAAGAAAACGCCATCAATGTATAAAAATAATGATATGAAGTATATACTATACAGCTTATTGCACAAGGTTTGTATTAGAAACAAAAAATAATTTTTATCAGATGAAATTTTCTGCCAGGCTTACAATTAAGCCTGATTTCGTTATTTATGTATTAGATATGTATTTCATTGAATGCGACTCATACCGAAAATTAAAAATTCGTCTGCATTAAAAAATACAGTATACTCTTGATTATAGTTGATATTATAATTGAACTTGCAGTATTAAAGTCACATACCAAGGTGAAAAAAATAAAGACGTCAACTTACAATTATTTAGACTAAGTATTAGGTGGTTTAACCAGCAAAGAGCTGATGCAAACCCAGTCTTACGCACTGAGTGTTCAAAGAAAACAAATATTTTCCATGAATTGAAATTTTGAATGGGCATTGCATGACCAAGCGGTTAACAGGATAAGTTATGAGATTCGTGGGATTCTATCACCAGAGAAAACATTGGCTGCATCGAAAAGGAAACTGAAAAATTTAATTCACAGTTTATCAAGTTTAATTCAAGTCATCAAGTCACAGTTCCGATAAATATGTACGTAACTTACGCGCACAATACCTTTGAGCTGACAGATTTGCTTCGAAAATGGTATATTATTAATAATATCATCGAAAATTAATTTTTACTGAAATCTTTCATTGCTCCAATACTTTTTCAAATGTTTACGGAAATTCGGTTAGCGAAAATTTTTATTAAATATACACCAACTTAACAGGCAATCATAAAATAAAGATCAGTATATTTTCTATCATCCCGAGTAATAAAGAGTCAACTGTGTGCAGACTTTTAATCGTCTAGAAGGCTTAATAAAGGAAAAAGTAGCTTTTCAATTGTCGCTAAACTCATCTTGAGATGTGTCCCCTGATAACAGCCCTAAAATGAGAAAATACTAATTTATGCATCTAATAATGGTTATTTCACATAAAAACACATGGCCATTAACTTAAGTTTTTTTCCGATAGCGGCCTCGAGCTGTTAGCGGACTGTGAAAGGAATTTTTGGATGTCCATCTAAATGAAATCCAAACAAAACTCTCCTTTGAACTGTTGTGAATTTCTCGAAAGCAATACTCACGAGCCTATCTTTGTATTTACACCCTTGAAACAGTCACATGCAAAAGATCTATCTGTTATCTATCTGTTTGTCCCTCAAACGTAATCTTAATCTCTGTTTTCAGGGTGCAAGTTTCGAATTGTTTCTCGAATGTTCGCTTGCATTTTTTCGAGGAGTAAACAAATCAGCACTTTCGAATTTTTCTCATGGGAATCTTATCTTATTGCGTGAGTTATCTAACTAAAGGATAGGATTAAGAAGTGCACGCGTTGAACATAGTTTTCGAAACACTCGTATCATTGCGCCCCATTGATATCGATGTCTACTCTGCTACCGAAAACATCACTTTCACTGAAATCGGAGCCATATTTACGGGTACACGAAGTTTTCGATGAATTTATCAAGCAAACACATGACAAGCAGTGTATCTGTATGATTTGCGTGATAACCCCACCTTAGCGAGGGGGGGGTTTTGTACTCTTCAGCAGAAATAAAAGTATAGAGCTAGTCATAGGACTTGACTCTTGGGGGGGGTTTGAACCCCTAGAACCCCCCCCTCGCTGCGCCACTGAACTGCATTAAAAGCAGTGGCGGAAAGAAGTTAAAGAGTATAAAAAGAAGGGCGAAATTTCTGGACCTTTTGGATGGAAATAGGGAACAGGAAATGTAATATTGAAGAGCAAAGTGGCGGAATAGAAAAAGAAAATATTACAACGCCAAGATTCTATCGATAGGCACAACAGTTATTGTTGACGAATACTTATAAATAACTAAATATTGCTCTACGTTCTTGATTAGACTTCACCACTTCATCGAGCTTTCTTTTCTTGGCGATGAGACCATTCGATTTTAAAATTAAAGTATTCTAATGGGTTTGGGATATTTAATGAGAAATTCAAGACTAGTTATCGAATGTTGGAACTACTGCGACGTAGTTCCTCGTTCCGGAAAAATTACAACGAATGACTTTAAAACACTTTACATTGTCTGTGTGCTGCATTTCCTTCTGATTATTAGGAAAATTCCACCCAATATGCACACAACAAGATCTGTTTTGTTGGAGAATATTAAAACAGAATCAAATCACAGGAACAGCAGGTCGAGGATTCAGCAACGAGGAGGAATCAATGGACTAAGAATTGTTGTTTCATTAAAATAATCATTTGATCGAATGTAACTGATGACAAGTTTGAATATTGTTTCCGTTGCAAAGAAGATCTCTTCATCAAGCAGTATACTTTTACTCTAGCCTACGATCATTTAACTGAGAAAACGATTGATCAATTTTGCTCAGCAAAGAATTGAATTTTTTACGACTGAACTTGTTAGTGAGTTGAGGGACTCTGATTTGGAGAAAAGAAACAGCTGACGCAGCTTCTAGCCAACTATTTAGTCCTCTATATACCATATTTTAATATTAAAGTATCTTTAATTATCTTCACTTTATTTGCAAAAAAAAATTACTTTATCCAAAGCTAAAATTTGGAGCAGCACATCCGGAATATCAGGACCTCTCCTGCGCGGCGTCCAGGTTTATTCAAAAACCTGGTAGATTCCATGGGACGGCGACTGAAGAGCGCAATAGAGGTTGACGGAGATATCACCAAATATTAAATTATTCAAAGAAATCCTCCGTATTTCATTCATTCCGGTATTCATCGGGAAAGATTGATCCCTTATTCTTACATTTCCACATTCAAATTCCTCGAGGATATAATAATATAATGGGGATATTTGCCAGTCACAACGCTGAATTCGTAAATAACCGCAATAAACTAATTCTAAAATTAGTATCTTTTACGAATCAAGCAATTCAGTAGAAATTCATTTTAATAACAGAGCGAATGACTTCAATGAAATTAATATATATACAATGAAACTCTCAGGAAAAGGTATCGATTTAATTGGGGTAGGAAATAAAAAAAAATATTTTCGTTGTTGAGATATTTCTATTGTCTATTTAAGCATAGTAATATTTAATAGAAAAGCATTTATATGACAAAAAGATAAAGCCAAAATCAACGTAACAGAAAAAGATTCCGCTACATTTTAGATGAATATTCAACCAGAAAGCAGCTTAAGAAGCGAAAATATCAGCATTAACGCTCACATTTAATATGCTAGAAGGCTGAAGTCCCTCGCACTTGCCTCAACGTTTCTCGTCTAGCTAAAACAGAGAAACCTTTCTTTTCGGCGAATTTTCTCAGTCGCAGACCAAAAGAATCAAATTTTCCCGTTCTTTCCAAAGGTGCGAGGCGCTGTGTCTATTCGAGTGCGGTTCCCAGAAATTCCAAAGTCACCCGTAATTTCCCCTTACTCGCCGTAAGTTTCAAAACATTTACCCCCACCTCTGATTTCCTTCCCTCCTGCAAATTACTTAGTACCAACATAAATTTTAAGTGGACTCTTTGGCCGCTAGAGGAGCGACAGGACATGCCCACAGACTTACGCAAACGACTGTACAAGAATGGTCAGCTCCACCAATTATGCCGAATCCTAAGGATCCTCTGCTCTTTGCAATCTGAGAGTAAAAGACATTTATTTTTACATCTCAGGAAATGGAAAAATATTTGTTGATTCAACTCATGTTCATCTCGATTTCGTACGACCATTATTTCTGATTTAATCTCGCGAAAGAAAAAAATGTCTGCAATCGATCAAAACGAACTTTACGTGCATTTCTTGTGAGAGAGACGATTCGAGTCGTCCAGAGTCGAACCAAGGATACTTTGGACAGAAGAATATCATTATTCCATTCGTCTTTTAACGACTCCCAAATATTTAAGTATCCAAACCCAAATCGGGAAGTGCAAAAAACCTAGTATTCCAAAATTTCATGTAAGAATCGAGGTCGTTAGTTACTGCGATCGCCACCTAGACGGCGGAAGCGTGCAGAGGAGCGGTTTAAGTTGCCCGATTTCATTTTTGGCTGTCATCATATGGTCCCTGGTTCGATGCCAATCATTGGAAATTATTTTTTTCTCTATATTTATAATAATAATTAAGTTGTATATTTACGGCCAGAGTCCTATTGCGTGTTAATGATACATGGTTTATAAAAGTCACGCATTCAGTAAGTGTACAAAACAAATTTTTGAATAAGATTGTCAGTTAATCAAAATGTGATAAATTGTTGATAAATATTTGCGAAAAACGTTCAAAAATAAAGAAATCTGAATATTAAAAGAAAATGAGTTTTTCCGGAATTAGAAAAGGACAAATATTTGTAATAAAAGCATAAATACCTAAAGAGAAAAATTAAGGAATAAAGAAGTAGATTGATTGCATGTTGTCGGTCCTGCAATGAGTAAATACCCTTCAAAATACAGTCTAAAACCCCATTCCATTCTATACGGGGAAATTCAGCAATTCAACAATCGCATTGGTCGTCAGGGGGACTGGTTGTTCACAAACTCGAAAATCTTGGAATATTTACCCATATTTTGTCGAAATTCTCGAGATTTCGATTCTTAAAGAATATTATACGACCAAAATACGAATCCTTATTCAATTTCCTTTCTTTTGGTGCTTGTCTCGACTCTTTGAGACCATTTCTTCTAATTTAATTTTTCAAAAGAAACAAAGCCTGCAACCGATAAAAGTGGAGTTTACGTGTAATTCTTATGGAAATCTATCTGAGTGATCTTGGTTCGAATCCAGCAAAATCATCGAATTCAATTATTACTGTACTTCCTTCCTGATCTCAGAGAACATGCATATCAAGTTTGAAGCTTGCTGAGGACTCCAATCGAAGACAAACCCACGGCGTGTTATTTGGAAAAGAATCTAAAATATAATAAAAAGGCCTGTTTACGTTTTATAGACTCCGAAAATGCCTTTGAATTAGTTTTAACCATAAAAAGCAGATGTTAAATTAGAATAGAATACAAAGACAACTGCCTAAAAATAATTCCAATACTATATAGTTGGGTGTAAGCAAAGAAATCATTTTTGAAGAATCTTTCACGTTGGCAGCAGTAAAACAACTGAATACCGAATTTGAGTTGTAGTTGTAATCTCCGCCACTGCCGCCACCAAATCAACAATATGGATGCCAAGTTTACTTTATGTGGGTTGTGTTAGCTCGATAATTCGTTTTACTCGTCGAAAAATGTGTTATAGCTTTTTCCCATTGTGTATATATATCTTGCGGGTATTTTTTTAACCTGTCCTGGAGCACCTGTGAGAATACTTTGCAAACAAGTTAAATATTTTCATATAGAATTATCGATCCTCGACTTCCTGTCTAAAATTTAGACTTAAAATGATTTCATATTATGTTAAAGTGCATATAACCATAGAAAAATCATAAAATACTTCAGGTAACATATTAAGGCCTTTGATTTACAACTGATTTACTACTTTTATAGTGAATTCGACAGTAAATTACGTGTTTTATGATATCTATGTTCGTTATTGATGTAAAAGTCGATGTCAACTGCTTTAAATTAAATTGATATGATGGAGATGGTCTTTCCATCGTTCATTTTTACGGTTGTTTATTCAATTAAAATATCTAAAAATCGATCGTTAATATTTTTCATGACGTAAAGGATATATGTAAGGCAGGCGAGGAAAAGTGAGTTCATAAGGTGTACAATTTATTTAGATTTTCTTTCCGTAGTTTCCATTTATATGTCTTTTTATCAACTTACAGTGTCTGAGGATATATTCAGGTAATTTAATGTATAAATTTCTCGTTTTCCGTATAATGACATTCATTTGAGATCCTATGTCTATACTTATTATAATTAAGCCTTCGGAAAGGAGGTCATGAAGAGGTAAACTGGACACAAGACGGTTTGAGAAATGTGTGTTGGCAGCTAAAGCATCATTTCCAGAGAGTATTATGTTATTTATTAAATTTGTTGCTATTTATACTGACAGATATGAACTTAAGTCAGTAGTTATTATGCTTCCTGTGAATATTACAATATTTTTAGTAACGATAATGAACAATATTGCATTAGAAAAGTCTTGCATGCCTCTGAAACGAGTTTTGAATCAAGAAAAGTGAAATTACAGTTTTTATTTAACTGACTACATGATAATGGATTGGTAAAAATTGGTTTAGATTTATAAACTAGTTTCAATCTCCAGAAATAATTGTTAAATTTTTGAGGGAAATGCTCGGAAGTTTAATTTATTCATAGAAATTGGTTTATTACATCCGTGTACAATTTTTATTTCATTATGCAGAAGTATAAAAATTAAAAAGAGGCAATGACTACGTGTCCTGAAGGATGATTGGCATTGAATATAATTTACTGGTGATTTCACAATATCATATTTATAACATTTCCTGTATTTCTGTACCTGATCCAATTTTGTCTCGTGATAAACATCAGCCAGCATTATCCTGTGAGCCGAACGTCCTCCATGACATCAAGTTAATTAAGTATTCCATGGAACTATATGACTACAAGTCCTGTGACTTTCCTTCTCTGGCACTTATGTGATATAAGCTGGGCTGGATTACTTTGCGATGTTAATGTAGGTTTAGAGATTTTTTACTAGGTTCTGCATGAGGTGTTTTTATTATCTACTCCTAAAATAAAAATTTATAATGGAAGCTACGCTAAATGGTTTTCCACACAACTGAAGCAGTTAATTTGCCTCAAAAAAGCTGCACATAAGTGGTGTAAAATTTCAATCAACCCAATGGATTATAATCATTTTAATTTGTGGAGGAAGAAATGCAAGGCAGTGCTATGAAGATTACCTTTAAAATATTCCATCTCATGGAATATTAAATATTTGTGGACATTTGTAAATAACCAAAAATCACTTACCGTATTTCCCGGCCAATAAGATGCACTTTTTTACTCCAAAATATGCTCTAATATCATTCTGCGTCTTATGCGCCGATGGTATACAGGTATAACCCCGTCCTATAATAAGACAGAGGATTCGCCTGGATAACTACATTCAATTAAGTATTTTTTACTGTATCAGGCATTGAATAATAGTTCAGTTAATTTCAAATTTCGATAATAACACTTTTTCGATTAAGTAGTAAGGAATACAGTTTTAATATTTCGATGACAGAACTTCCTTTATAAAAATTCAAAGGTACATCGTAAATGCATACAATGTAGCACGTTTAGTTTAATCTCGAATGTGGTGCTGCCACAAAACTTATACACATTGGGCTAACGGAGATGTCTATGCTAATACATTGTATCTCTCTCGATAAAGAGTTTACTGGCACTCAACCTTACGTAACAAAGTATGAGTTATTTTTGTAAATTCTTACCAGAAAAATCAAGGTGCGTCTTATAGGCCGGGAAATACAGTAATAGTCTACCACATAGAATGTCCCTTGAGAATGCTACAGCAGATGATTATTGCAGTATAGCAAACTTATTAGCTGATCATTTTTCACAAATGTATGAGAAACCAGAGAATATACAAGTAATATTCCCTAATGTTAATATTAACAAACTTCATGTAAAGAAATTGATGCGAAGTTACTATCTTTGGACATATCGAAAGGAGAATAAAAAATTGTCATATTCCTTTAGTATACCCTCTTTTAATATATTATACAACGAATCCTTGAGCAGTGGAATATTTCCCTCGCTGTTTAAACTTAGCAACATTGCTCCTATTTATAAAAGTGGTAATAAATCAGATGTATCAAATCACAGACTATACAGTCTTCATTGGCCAAAATACTCGAACGCTTAGTTGTTGAAAAACATTTCTCTGATGTCAAAGCACTGATAATTAAAGAGCAACATGGATTTCTTCTAAGTAGATCTACTTCTACTAACTTACTGCGTTACCATGACTTTATGCGTTTGCTAATCACTGCCAAGTGGATGCAATATATACGGATTTTTCTAATGCTTTTGATAAAGTTAACCATTCTCTCCTAATAGCCAAACTGCAAGCAAATGGATTGGATTACTATTTACCTTAACGATAGAGAGTTAATTGTTTGTGTGTCATATAGATTTAAAGCTCTTTCTGGAGTCCCCCAAGGGTCTCACCTTGGGCCTTTATTGTTCATCTTATTTATAAATGATATTGGCAAACATATACTTCCCTTATCCTTCTCACTGTATGCTGATGATCTAAAGATATACCATAGAATTAAATCTATTGGAGACTGCTTTACCTTACAATCCTGTCTTGATAAGTTATCTGCTTGGTGCAACAAAAATCAAATGATATTAAACATGTCTAAATGCCAAGTTATATCCTTTTATAGGCTTCACTCAGCAATTGACTTTAATTACCACATTGATAACAATAAATTACTCAGGGCAAAAACTATTAATGATCTAAATAGGGGACAATTTAAGTCCTAAATACCAGAAATATTTTTAATAAATATAATAGTTTGGTTTAGTAAACCCAATACAATTTTCGTTTCACGTACGATGTACACTTTTTACTTAAGAGGAAGATGTAAGTGAAATTCAACTTCCTGGAAAGCAAAAGGAAATACAAAAGTCAGATACCATAGAATAATAATGTTTATATGCCAAAAGATCAGAGAGAAATCAAGAAAAAACTCAGATAGTGGTCTTTGGATAAACGTTTTCATAACTTTTGCTTGAACTTCGAGGATCTAAGGGTCACACCTGAAATTCCTTGGATTGATCCATGTCTCACCTGGAGCGACCATGTTGACTTAAAAAACTTAATTCAATCTTCTATTTAATTTGAATATTAAGGGACTCAGCCAAAAAATCCAATTTAATAAGTACTATGGTTATTTTTACTCCAGGGTCACGTATGGAATTCTGGGATTCTTCAGCCAGACTGAATGAAATTTTTAGGTTCTCGCTGTCAAAATTTAACTTATCTGAATTATTTTCTTCTTATTATTTCTTATTTTTAAATCAAGTGCGCGGTCTCCAAAACGTATAAAGAGCACAATTTCATGTGCTTCAAAATTTTTCTCCTCGGCCAAATTTAATGATGTATTGAGTGCAACCAAAGCCTCAGAATGAGAAATTTTGACGGAGTCCACAGGGTGGTCGTCGTCGTCGTCATCATCATCATATTCTTTTGTTACTGTTCTGATAATTTCGTCATCTGTTAAAGCTTCGTTTCGAGCCAAACTGTCGTCAGCCTCAGCAGCCCACCGGAGAGCTTCAGGGTTAGGTATTTGGTTCGAATTTTGTAACCGATAATAATTAGGGGTCTTTATTAGGCGAGATTGAGACTAATGAGTGGCGCAAGCTGAATTTCTTCAGTTTGCACATTTTCTCAAACTTACGAACCAACAAAATTTGGGAGTAAATTTTTCCACGACTTGCTGATCAATAATTTAGACACAGATGCCCAACAGCTAGCTAGTTTGAACACATCTTTTAAATTTACCTTTTTCAGTGCATTTTCCAAATTTTCATTGTGCACAGGATCAATTAAGATTATTTGTAAGAAGCAGCTTACGATATTCTAATTTAATGCTTTGAATAACATTATGATCCATGGGTTGGATCAGCGCAGTCGTGTTAGGGGGTATAACATTGCGGAAATTTCACCTTCATCAGTGCACAATTCTTCTGCAGAAGGATGGCCAGAACAATTATCAAGCAAAAATAAAGCACATTGTGGTAAATTGACGGATTTCATATGTTGTCGAACTGCTGGAATTAATTCTGTTTTAAACCAATCCAGAAATAATTCTCGTGTGACACAAGTGTCTTTTTGCCCTCGATCTCTATAGCCCATGCATGTCATCCTCATTGTACGTCTACCAAAGGGAAGGATTGTTTTTTACGCCTCTTCTTTCATAGCTTTTTAATGAAAGTGATGTTTTGAGAAGTGATACCCAGCTGTAACTGAAAATTTATTGTCTTTCGAAATTGTTTAGTCTCGCACATATTAAGCATTCCTCTAATGGAAAAATGCTGTCTCCGAAAAGTATCACAGCTTAGATGTATTATCACAATAAACGAAATACTTCGCTCTCCAACACATCATTGTAGCCAATGGAGAAATTTTTCAAATATTCTGTCCACCTCTCGTTTCTTGTTACTAATATGCGTGTTTATATGTTCACAAGAAGAAGTTGCGGGTTTGCATAACTCCCAATGGACCGTCCGGATTACCGAGGGTTCCGGATTAGCGAGTGTCCAGATTACTGGGGTTCTACTGAATTTGCATCATCCTTACATGTAAAAGTCATTAATGTTTTCGATAGATCATGATCATATCTGTAGGGTCCTTGAGATTTGATTCTCTACCTATCCGGGAAGTATTTTTTAGAAATTCCCGAAAATCAACGCAATGCATTTAAATGAGAAAAATCGGGACTTTGGGGCCCTCTGGAATCGAACCCATGGTCAGATTGATCGATTTATCACTTTCCCTGGGGGTTTCACGTTAGGGCCTGTAAAAATTTCAAATCAAGGACGCTTGTGGTTTAGCCTGTGAATTGGTATCCTATCTACATACCTATATATATATATGAATGAAACCGGAGAAGGAATTATATATAAAAGATATATATCGTTTGTACGAAATTGGAACAAA
This sequence comes from Sympetrum striolatum, assembly GCA_947579665.1. Lineage (NCBI taxonomy): Eukaryota > Metazoa > Arthropoda > Insecta > Odonata > Libellulidae > Sympetrum > Sympetrum striolatum. Next base: position 93,621 of record CANPUZ010000116.1, read on the forward strand.
TGATAGCAATGTTTAAGCCATAGGCGTCATTTGCTTCCCAGTTAAAGATGTATTCATAAATGCTCCAAATGGAAAATCCAATAATAATTCAGTAATCTACGCTTTAATTATCCGTTGCTACACAGTACGTTTTTGATCTAGGCCAACAATCATACTACAGTAGTTCCTCTTTTGTCCGTGTTCCTATTGTTGTTGATTTGCGGTTGCATACAAAGATTTTCCATGACTACGGAGGCGATTGTTGAACTCAACAATCGAATTGAAACTCTCCCGCCACGCTTGGAAACCGATGCAACATTAAAACATCATTATTACGTCAGAAAGCATTGAATGACTACGCCTTAAAAAGCGTGTTGTTGTGTTCGTGATTCTTCACAGATTATATTTTTACTTTCTCCCTTTGCGTAGTACAGAGAAAGTATTGTATTCGCAAAAAAATTCGACCTCCAGATTTCGACGGAAATATATGTTTTGGGGCCCATAGAGCATGTTTTAGCTATTTTCCCGAACATGTCTGTGTCTGTGGTTAAAAAGTTTGTGGGCGCTCTATCTTAAAAAGTAATTATCCGATCATTTTCAAAATTCATATTTAAAATTTTCCTAACAATGCCAAAAGTTGAATAGTTTTTGGAGAATATCGCTTAACCGGAAGTTACGGTTTATCCGGAACAAAATTTTGTTTCTTAAATATTTCTATAAGAATGCAATATAGGTAGATACATTTAAACACAAAAGTTGTAGATAATGTATTTTACTACAACTTTTGTATAAAAAATTTTTTCTTAATACTGATTCTTTAGGAGTTATTCCCCAATAATGGTTAACCGGAAGTTGTTGTTTATCCAGAAATTGAAGTTTTTCATACATATCTCTGTCAGAATGCAATATAGGTATGTTCAATTAAGTACCAAAGTTATAGATTATGTTTTTTGCTACAAAGCTTGTATGAAACATTTTTTTATAACACTGATTGTTTAGGAGTTATTATTCAATAATGGTTAACCGGAAGTTGTTGTTTATCCAGAAAAGGAGGTTTTTCATACATATCTCTGTCAGAATGCAATGTAGGTATGTTCAATTAAGTACCAAAGTTATAGGTAATGTATTTTACTACAAATGTTGTATGAAACATTTTCCTGGTACACTCATTGTTTTGGAGTTATTTATATATTACATTATACATTATTATATAGGCCTCTGTTTTCAATAAATACGGAGAAAGTCATGTGTTGGCCACATCAGATTTTTATAACTTATTGTGCATTCTTCAAATCACTAAACATAAGCTTAATTCACCTTTTTTAGGATTTTTATACCCATTCACAGTTGCGTTGATCGAGAGAAAGCAATTCCATCTAACAAACTGCTATAAACCCATTTATCCCACGAAATAGTCAGTTAACAATTACGTTGATATAAATGAAACTTGGTTGCTACAGACGCTTCCATAAAATTTAAAATCTTTCTTAAATACTGGTATTCGTATGTTTGTACGCTCGATTCTCCACAGTATATCGTTCATAGCTGCTGTTACTAATATATCCGCAAATTTCTCCCTCTTCATATAATCTATCACTTATCCTTATCACTATCCACTTATCCATCTTGTAATTTATCACTTATATTTAACATGAATTTGAAGTAGGCATATTTTCTCAATGTGTTTTTACGGATAAATACATGACTCAACAATCGCCTTGATCGTCAGGGAGATGAGTTGTTTACAACCTCAAATTTTCTACAAAATATTCACGTACTTTATCAAAATGTGCGCAAAGTCGAATCAAAAACGATATTTCCAGACCAAATTAAAAATTCTTATTCTATTCCCTATCTTTTGGTTCTTGATTCGTCTTTCTAGGACCATTATTTCTAATTAAATTTACAAAAGAAATGAACCCTGCAAGGAAAAAAATGAACTTTACGTGTATTTCTTATGAAAATGTTTTTACCCGTCTAGGTTCGAACCGTGGATATTAGGGAAATAAAAAGAAGCCTATACTCTGCGCGGGGTTGACTTTTAATAATGTAGAAAATTTCAAAGTTTTGCAACTCTCGGTTCTCGAGTTATTAGCGATCATACACACACGAACACACACACATGCCCACACTCTATTTTATATTATAGATTTATGTTTTCGGAGGGATTTTAGGAGAACCACGTTACTTCGAAATTGTCAGAGGTAACAAACAAGATCGAAGACAAGGCGATATTGTTCTAACATCAGAGCATCTTCCAATAGAACCTGAGTTCGACACCAGGCGTTTACAAAAATTAGAAATTGCTACGATTTTTAAGATTTTTTTTAGATCACTTCCCGATAAGATGGAAACTTTAAACTCGGAATTTGAATAGAGGATATGAATAAATTTTATGTGCGCTGTTTAAAATTTCCCTGATTGTCCTTGGTTCGATCCCAGAGAGCCTTTTACACTACCCATTTCAAATGGGAATAGCGGAGTCCTATTTAACGATCTTCCCGGTAAGACATCGAATTCAAAATTTGAATAAAATAAGTCTTATTTTTGCCAGTGCGTTATATGTATTCATATTTACCACAAGATCCAGAGTTCAACACCAGGCGTCTCTTCTATTTAAAAACGTATGGCGGGAATTTCAAATTATATACGACTTATAAAAAATATAAATAAAAAATAAATATTTTAAGCTACATCCCTGTAGGATAGGGAACTCAAAATCATTAAGGTCGCAGTAAACTCGCTCATCTTTATTTATATCTATGGAACTGTCATAATGTGATGTGCGTGGATTTGACGCCGGGTTCGTTCAGTTTTCTCCTATTTAAAATTGATTGCTGCGGTTTTTAAGAATATTTTCAATCCTTTTTCTACTTTCTCCATATAGTACGTAGTATAGAGAAAGTATTGTTTTCATGAAAAAATCGACTTCGAGATTTAAACGGAAATACATGTTTTGGGGTCCCTAGAACACGTTTTGACTATTTTCGGAATGATGTATGTGTATGTGTGTATGTGTGCTTGTTTCCTTTCGAGGACCTTCTCAATATGATGCCGACTTGAATTTTGTATCAATAATATGCTTGCAGAATACTTGCAACTTTTACTCGTATATATATTTATCATTAATGTATCATTATACTGATAAATATTTTTTGACAATTTAAAAGGAAAACCGGAACATACAAAAGTAGATGTTTTTTTACATGAAATAAAACACAATTTTATAACTTATTAAGTACAAATTTTAATACATTTGTACTTAATAAGTATAAGATAATTATAATAGTTATATTGAAACATATATAGTGACACATGTCGTATATTCCTTATTTAAACTTAGGATTATGAATCTTTATAGAACTTCGCTATCAAAATAGACACAAGTTTTCAGGAGACCTATATATATTCAAGCGCTTAGCTTTTGATTAGTGCGCTTAGTTTATGATTAGTTCGCTTAGTTTATGAATAGGGTGCTTATGTTATGATTGGTGCGCTTAGTTTATGATTGATGTGCTTAGTTTAAGAATATTGTGCGTAGTTTATGATTAGTGTGCTTAGTTTATGATTATTGCGCTTAGTTTATGATTACATCGCTTAGTTAACGATTACTTCGCTGGGCATGTGATTGATAAGCTTAGTTTATGATTACTTCGAAAAGAACGTAAGTGGTTTATGATGCTTTGGCTAAGCATTTGATTAATAAGCTTAGTTTATGATTAGTTCGCTCAGTTTATGATTAGTTCGCTCAGTCTATGATTAGGTCTCTTAGTTAACGATTAATACGCTGAGCAAGTGATTAATAAGCTTAGTTTATGATTAATTCGCTTAGTTTATGATTATTTCGCTCAGTTTATTATAAGTGCGCTTAGTTTATGATTAGGACGCTTAGTTAACGATTACTTCGCTGAACAAGTGATTAATAAGCTTAGTTTATGATTAGTTCGCAAAGAATGTAATTAGTTTATGATGACTTCGCTCAGCATACTATTAGTTCGCTAATCATCTGAATAGTTTAGTTAGTTAATGATTGGTGCGCTTAGCTTGTGATTCGAACACGACTAAATTCTCTATTATTCTGGGGAAAATGCATTGGATTTAACAGTGGCATCGGTCGTCAAGGGGACCGGTTGTTTACGATCTCGACATTTTTGGAAATTGCTGTATACTTTGTCAAAATTCTCGTAATTTCTATTAGAAAACGGTAAAACTCGACCGGAATACGAATCTTTATTCAATTTCCGTTCTTTTGGTGCTTGTCTCGACCATTTAAGAACATTCTTTCTAATTTAATTCTCCAAAAGAAACAAAGCCTGCATACGATAAAAGTGAAGTTAACGTGTATTCCTTATGGAAATCAATCTAGGCGATCTTGGTTCGAACCCAGCAAATTTATCTCAATAACTTAAGACAGTACATCCTTCCTGATCCCAGAGAACACGTATGCAAAGTTTTAAGTGAGTTGGGCTAACGGTGTGGACTCCAATGGAAGACAAAAGAACCTAATTTCTGCTTTATATATTTTCTGCTTTTTAATTCGAAATAGTAAAACAATTCTGTGGTCTATTGCTTGCGTAAAATATCCTGGGGTCGACTCTGGGCGACTCGAAAAGCCCTCCGTAAGAGATGAGTGAAAATTTATTTTCAAGTTTCAAGCCATTCTTCTTTAGCACATTTAAATTGTAAATAATGGTCGTACGAAGTCGAGACAAGCACCAAAAGAAAGGCAATAGAACGGAGATTCTTATTACTGTCGTGGAATAATAATAACATCGTTTACGAATCGGTGTCACGAGAATTCTGACAAAATACGCGGCAATTTCGACGACTCGAATCGTCTCTCTCATAAGAAATGCACCTAAAGTCCATTTTGATCGATAGCAGACATTTTTTCTTTTGCGTAATTAAATCAGAAATAATGGTCGTAGTAATTCGAAATAAGTACCAAATGAAGGGGAATAGAATAAAGATTCTTATTTTGGTCGTGTTTTTATCGTTCTAGTTTAGTTTTAATCGAAATTACGAGAAATAAGGCAAAATAAACGAACATTGTGTGAAATTTCGTGTGGTAAACAACTCAGTCCCCCTGGCGACCAAGGCGATTGTTGAGTCCGAGCTCAGGCGTTTCCACATTAGAAGAGGATTTTGGATTCCATTTAAAAGTAATATTGAGGGACAATGATGCACAGTGCAAAGAAAAGTCAACTTGCCGATGTTTTGCTATTTCTACAATTACTATAAGGAAATTCGGCCATACACCGACTATGTAATCATGTCGTACATTGATGTATTCTTCAATTAAACATATTTGAAAGAATTTTAATATAAATCATTCGAAAAGAGATTCAATAAACATTATTTGATAGATCAGTATAACATACATACATTGGTGATGTATTGATAAATACTACTGATAGCCTAGTGGTCGTAATTCAGCCGTAATTCACTATTTGTTTCCGTTTGGGCGTTATTCAGGTCCTTTTTCGAAACATATTATATATATTTATTAATATTTTATATTTATTTTGCCGTATCAATACCAAACTTCATACATAGCACTGTGGTTGGTGCTGTCAGAGTTGATTAGTTTTTGGAGTAAATCGGTTAACCGGAAGTCGAGCTTTATTCTTCGAAGCAAATTTCCGTTTTCGCAAAATTTCTCCATAAATATGATTTTTAGGTATTTACTGTTATTTATGAAAGTTTTAGAAAATGTATTTTACTATAACTTTGGTAAAAACATTTTTTGTATCACTAATTGTTTAGGAGTTATTCGTGAAATCCTGATAAACCGGAAGTTGCTGATTATGTACTTTGTGGGCGCTCTAAAATATAAACTATTTATTGTATCAACACCAAATTTAATACATAGCACTTTGGTTAATGTCGTTAGAGTTGATTAGATTTTGAAGTGATTCGGTAAACCGGAAGTTGAGCTTTATTCTTCAAAGCAAATTTCTGCTTTCGCAAAATATCTCCATAAATATGATTTTAAGGTGTATATTATTATTTATAAAAGTTTTAGAAAATATTTTTACTATAACTTTAGTAAAAACATTTTTTTGTATAACTGATTGTTTAGGAGTTATTCATGAAATACTGATAAACCGGAAGTAGTTGATTATGTACTTTGTGGGCGCTCTAACATCAAAACTATTTGTCGTATAAACACCAAATTTCATACATAGCACTTTGTTTGGTGTCGTTAGAGTTGATTAGTTTTTGTAATAAATCGATTCACCGGAAGTCGAGCTTTATTATTCGAAGCTCGTTCCCGTTTTTGCAAAATTCCTCCATTAATCTGATATTTAGGTATATACAGTTAACTAATAAAATTACAAAAAATGTATTTTTCTATTATTTTTATTTGAAAAAATTATCGATATAAACCACCGCTTAGGAGTCGTATCATAATAAACCAAATTTCTGGTCATTGCGACATATTTAGGTTAAAATGCTGTTTTCATTTAAGTCATAATCATGGTATTTACAGCATGATTACAATATTTCTTCAAAGTTTTATTTGGAAGTTCATTTAGAATTTAAAACACCAGTATTTATTACAAAATAATTATTCATTTATAATTATTTCGTTCCGTTATTGATTACCCTACACAATAACAATAAAGTTCGTTGCTATGGGTTTGTTTACATTGCAAACAATGCAATGCTAAGCGTCTATCGCTCAGTCTCTTGCAATAGATTGAGCTCTGGCTGATTGAAAATAATTAAAAGGTTTTCTTCTTTGTTTTTTGCTCCATTTATCTTCTTTATCAGCTTTCTTGTATGTATATTAATAATTTTAGTCATTCTGTGTTACTTTATTTAAGTTTCCGCTTTTTAAATGTGTGGTCTTTATTTTTATTAATCGATTGTGTTGTTCGTTTGATATTTTGCTCTTCGTTCGTATTTTGATTTCGAGGAAGAAATACCATACGGAGAAAGTCATGTGCTGGGCACATCATACTTTTGTTATCTGTTTAGATACATTTCAATGTAATTTTTAATTTTGAAGAGTGATTTTTTCAGCTGACTGAATGATCGAAATTTTATATGTGCTGTTTCTGAATCGGTTTGCTTACTTTGACATATAAGTAAATTATCTCCTGCTATTTGAATATCATAGTTTACATTCTCTGAAATCTCGGTAAATTGCCTCCTCTTCATGAATTCCGACATTAATTCCTACCATTAATTCGGTATGGACTTAAAATCCCCGTGTGTTCTCGTGGGAAAATGAATGCATCGGTTTTAACAATCACTTTGGTCGTCAGGGGGACTGGTTGTTTACCACAAAGAAAATTGACCTAAATTTCGTGTATTTTGCCATATTTTTCGTAATTTTGAACGAAATGGTATATTCAACGACCAAAATAAGAATCTTCATTCAATTTCCTTTCTTCTGGTGTTCATCTCGATTTCGTACGACCATTATTTCTGATTAAATTCCGCAAAAGGAAAAATGTCTGCAATCGATCAAAACGAACTTTGCGTGCATTTTATATGATAGACGATTCGAGTCGTCCAGAGTCGAACCAAGGATACCCTGGACCAAAAATTCAGCTTTCTCCTCTACTTCTCTGTGTGAAGTTTTACTGTGCCAAATCTCACTCTCCCATCACACGTATAAGGTTGAAAATTAAGTTGCGATTTTTTCAAGATGAGAAATTCGATTATCAGAATAGCTGTGTTCCATCCCTGTGTACGCGTCAGTGTCTATAGAGGACTTGGATTGACAGGTTCGCAGGCGTGTTCCCAGTCAGGTTGTGCTGATTGGACCATTTGTAAGCAGGTCAGAGAGTTTAAGGGAGAGACCTTCGTTCTATAAGACCTTCTGGAGATGAAGGGAAAGCCTACATTGTGTCTAAGGATTTTTGCATTAATGTATGAAATCACATTCGATATAGTCATACCTCATTATTGCCACGTATAAAGCTACGATCCTGACTCATTAATACGAATTCCTGAGCATTTTTAATCGAGCTAGAAGGCTGAAATTTCCAGGGGTTATTTATAATTCACAGTTAAGTCTGGAAAAGATCGAAAATTCCCAGATTTTGTCCTAGGTTTGAGCCCAAAGAGGATTATATTTTTCAATGGGATTAAAGAAGCAAAAATTGGCCATGCAGAGCAAATTTCTTTCGTTCATTAAAATATGTAAAAGTAGGCGTAAGGCAGTGATGCTTGGGCTACATCACGTCTAAAAGATCAAAGTTTCTTTTAATTGCAATGGATTTTAACATTCCGATACGAAATTCGCAAAATTTTAGTTTGAACGCCAATTTATTTCGTTTTTTTCTCCTCCTTTCGAAGATAAACACTAGAACTACCGATGGAGTCATTTTGACTCCTGGCGATTTTCATTTCTCTGCCCTGACTAAAATTTTCTGGCTAGAGATTCCGTGACTTTTACTATTTTTTGGCACAAAAAAAGCTTTGCGATGAAAATAGTTTTTGACGAAAAATAGTACCCATTTTCCAAAATTTACCTTCGATTACCAAAGTGAGTCATTTTGACTCCCTACTATATTTTGCTAGTTACTATATATATAAATCTACAATCCCGACTCATTCATACGAATTCCTGGTCATTTTTTATGTAGCCAGAAGGCTAAAATTTTTCGGGGCGTTTTACAATTCGTATGTCATGCAATTATTTGTTGAATATCTCTTTCCCCAGTTAATTTGTTTATTTCTAAAATAATTGAAATGCTCTAACGTTCTTTAATCAACCAATTTGTGTGTGTATGGCCGATGTTTCAATTTTAATCGTCGTCGTCTTATTTCATTGAATCTCACTGACTGCGAATTATGTTTTGTGTAATTTAAAATAAAACATTTATTTGTTCAAAGATTCGCATACAGCTGTGACGCCATTAATGCCACAAACTAGGAGCATTAAAAGATTCCGAACAAGAATACACACGTAATCAAGTCAGAGTCAGCTGTAACTGTGTGGAAGGAGAAGAAATAACTTGGTCTCAGTTCCACAGAAAATTTATTATAGACGATCAGTTTCGACTGTGGTCTAGTCATCATCAGGTACAGACACAGAAGTTGTTCGAGTATTTATACTTAAGAGAGTTAAGGGGAGGAGTAAGGATGAAGGGGTAGTGGAGGGATAGCAGGAAGCAGGTTGACAAGTGACAGCAGGGGCAAAGGTGGCAAAGAATTGGTGGACATTGGTGAGAACGAAGTTGCTTCTTTTTTTGGTGAAGAATTTCTACATGTTCAAGATCATCTAATTCATGTGGTAAATGGTGGATTAAGTGGGGTTGGAAATACACATGGTTGCAGGAAATAAAAGAAGAAGCGAAATAAACAAGACACTATAGCATAGATGAACATTTGTATACACAGAATATGAACTTAGCGGGAAAATATATGCATTTGTTTTACATTTGGTCAGCATTGTTGAAATCTTGAATAAATGGGAAGTAAATTAAGATATACACATAGAATAGCTAAAATTTGGCGGTCGAATTTTTATGCTATTGATGTGAAATTTCACTTTGTCGATAACATTTTACTTTATTGATATTATTTTAGAAAAGATCTTCTTTTTCACGGTAAACATGAATTTCTTTCTGAATAGTGTTCTATGTTAACAATATAAACAAATGTGTTAATGTTTCCAAGAAAACAATTTGTATAATTATTAGAGTCCACTTAAATTAGACATAAAATATCTGATGATGGCCAACACATGACTTTCTCCATTTTTATTGAAAACAGAATCCTATGCCGGTAATATATAAATAACTCCAAAAAATGACTTTTACAGCAAAATGTTTCAAACAAAAGTTGTAGTAAAATACATTATCTATAACTTTGGTATAATTGTATATACCTACATTGCATTCTGACAGAGATATTTAAGAAAAAACTATTGTTCCGGATAAACCGCAACTTCCGGTTAAGCGGTATTCACCAAAAACTAATCAACTCTTGGCATTGTTAGGAAAAAACTAAATATGAATTTTGGAAATGATCGGATAAATACTTTTTAAGATAGAGCGCCCAAAACTTTTTTACCACAGACAGACACACAGAGATACACAGGCAGACAGACACACAGAGACACACACAGACAGACATGTTCGGGAAAATAGCGAAAACGAACTCTATGGGCCCCAAAACAATTATTTCCGTCGAAATCTGGAGGACGAATTTATTTTACGAGTACAATACTTTCTCTATACTACGTACAGGGAGAAAGTAAAAATGGCCCGACCTTGCAGAAGATCATGTAATAGCTATGTTGTTAGGAGCAGTGGTATGCGGCGGTTTTTGATAATTCGGATGGTCTTTGGTTGAGCAATGCCCTATAAGAAATAATAAAATATCTGTACTCTTTTAAAAGTTTCTCATAGTCTTCTAAAGTATGCCTTCTACAGAAATATTTCTCTTTGGTTTTTCAAATTTAATGAAACTTACTAAGATTTAGTTACAAAAGTAGTTCTAGAGTACGTCTGGAACTTTCTGAGAAAAACTATTCGGAAATCAACAGTTCCTTCCATAAGGTGAAACGTTTAGATCATTCATTTTCGCCAGATGTCGATAATTAGGAGGAAAAGTGTTTTTCTGAGTAATTCCTTCCACTGCGTTCACATAGCAACATAATATGCTTGAAGATTATGTATTGTATACGTTAGCACTGTTTATAATAAGCAAATATGCCTTTTGAATATGGGGCACAAAAACTAATAAATTCGTTTTAAACATGTGAGAGATATTCAACTATTAAATATAATTAGTGAAAACTAATCTTAAACTTATGATGGCGATAAGCACTACATAAATACACAGATCAAATGCACTTTTCGTCGTTATTTTCCAAGGCACAGTGAATAATTTGGAATTCATGCAAGGGTAATATATTGAAGTTTTATTTCATTTTCTATCCAATTATTAAGTTAACATTCAAAGTGAACGAATATGTCTTCTTTGAGCATTCTTACTATCTCCTTATACGTAGTATAGAGAAAGAATTGTTTCCATGAAAAAAATCGACTTCGAGATTTCAACGGAAATACATGTTTTGGGGTCCCTAGAACACGTTTTGACCACTTTCGGAATGATGTCTGTGTGTATGTGTGTGTGTGTGTGTGTGTGTGTATGTGTGTATGTGTGTGTGTGTATGTGTGTGTACGCCACGGAAGAAACCCACCTCACTCCACCACTAAACGGTGAATAGCCCACACTCTACCGCTTTGTATCTAATTACTCCTGATGAAGAACGCATTCGAAATACGTATTGAGTGCTCCCAAAAAGTGCAATGTCCTGTCTTGTTTTATCGGAATACCGGGGAGTGAGAAGAGGAGCACCGACAAAAACGGCTGTTGGAGATTTTGAACCTCTAAATCTAAATATATCATAAAGTAAAAGGCTCCTTCAGCCAAAATATCCTATGAATGTATCATTAATTGAGCCGCTGTGCACATAGTTTGTCCTAATTAATGTTTAGATTGGTTAATTTATAAAATTGGGAGCAATCAGATAAAATAAAGGAATTTTAGCATCACTAATTCATTTGAGACAGAATCGTGTTCAATAGTATAGCATATAGAGAATACTCATAACTATAGTCGTAGTTGTATTTGTAAAATGAAAATTTTTGTATTGAATCGTTTTCAGCATAGCAGGTCATGCGTTTCTCATATTTAACTTCGTATTATAATGGAATGGTTTTCACAATTATTCTTTACCAAATATTTCTTCATTTTCAATCTTCAGAAGTGCTTTATTTTGGTAAAATTATATTTGTCTTTCAAAACAACCCATATAAATTGGAAAGTGATATTAGTGAAACTGCAATAGCTGCAGATGTGGGTTAAGTGCCCTATCACGCATAATGACTTAGTTACGAGGTTTGCATTTCGTGAAGCTGCACTTGGGAAAAAGTGTTGGCAGCAGGAACATTCCAGCGATCTCATGTGATGGAGTAACTCCCAAAGGAGTTGAGGCGATGCTTCCCTTTCTACTCTCCTCTTATCTCCTCCTTGTTTCATTATTGTTTATGGCTTTCTCCACACTGTTTTCCTCTCATTCTGAAAAATACAATACCTTACCATCAACATTACAACTTTTATTTCTGTCTTCTCTTCTTTCTTGCTTTCATATTTCCTCGTTTGAGGCCAAAGAAATCATTTCCCGACTATTATAAACTATCTATTTCTTGCTTTCAAAACCTAATACGTTTAATAAAATCAATATTAGTCGGCGTGACTTCGTGGAAAGCCATAGCAAAATGAAAAACTTTGTAAATTCCACACTGAGTTTATTCGCGACGGGTTTCGCAAATTACGAAATTATATTAATTTTATTAATATATTTACTTTCTGCGCTATATTATCGAGTCTTCAGTCAATCATAAAATTTAGAAGCAAGTGAAAAATTTATATTTAATTTGAATTTTATCGATAATCGTGACTCTTCTTCGTCTGAACTGAACAGCAACCCCTAACATTCCCTAATTTACCGCAAATAATTTCATTTACGATAATAAAATAAAATCATGACATTGCGGTGCAATTTGTCTCCCGATTCTCTTATTTTCTGTTTCCAAAGTGTACCGCATGAGAATCTTTGATAGCAATCCCAATTTAAAATAAAGTCATGCGATGAAAAGCATATTCTAAGAATATGTTCAGAGGAATCCCAGAATCAACCCGAAAGAGATTTTGACATTCGCAGTGATTTCCCTTTGGAAAGCGTTCTAATTCAATCAGTTTTCAAACCGCTCGCTAAAAATAATGCAGATGTAACAATGATGGATATAATGTTTTATAAAATTATTTTTATACAGGTATTATTCATGCCTTTATGATATCGCAGATATTGTTAAATATTATATTATATTATATTGTTTAAAATAATGAAATTATTACTTCACAAGGAAAGTAATACAATCGGAATGTTTTTCAATAAACGAAGGTACAAAAGTAAACGAAGAAAATGATTTTACTCAACCACAACGAAGGCTTACAGGGGAGACTCTCACTTTTGTCCGGGGATTTTGATGAACATTTTTGTGGTGGTGCAGGAAATGGAGTAATGAAAAACCGTATTGCCGTTCGTCTGAATGGGCCTTAGTTTTTTTACAATAATTAATTGAAAATCGATAATCTGAGTATAGGCAACCACGCATTACACACCCGCGCAGGCCAAATCGGTAGAGAATAACTCGCTGTTTGCGAGTAATTCTGTAATATTATTTTCATTTTATATTATTATATTTTTTCCTTGTTACTCACTGATAGACTTAAGAGCAATATTTCCATTCTTGCAGTCGACATCCGATCGAATAACCTTATTTCAACCAAATGAACTTCGATGACGGAGAGCCTCACTTAAAGTATGATGAATGAAAGTTCGTAACATAGCTTTCTGGAATCCTCTGGTATTCGGTGGTTATAACTACATTGGCTATTCTCATAAATTGATAGTAGGTCCGTAAAATATCATTCACAAGCGCGATTTTTCTTTTAAGGTTCGTAACGCTAAGGAAACTTGCGTTCGACTGATTCAAGATTTCGTAATTAAAAGTAGGGGATTACTTCCGTAATTTAATTTCCACGCCAATCACTAGATGCTTTATATTTGTTGACTGGATAATGCGCAATCCGCTCTGACTACATATATACCAGCAACTCCTTGGTTAATGGGAAACTTTCCAGAGCTTCCATCTTACTCGACGTCACCTCTGTTCTTGAAGAAACTCAAACCTACCATTTATCCAAAAATGTAAGAATATTCGAAGATAAACGGCCCTTCATTGGAAAATGAGGATACATTTGAAGAAAAAATTACGTTCCTGAAAAAGGATCCGCTGTTTCTGCGACCGGCGCGTGACCGTGCGGGTGTCATAAAATGTGCACATCTTTGTTTGAGTACCCTGAAAGACAGAGTCTTTGGACACTTCCCTGGTTTTGAGTCCTTCCCAAGTATGCCGCTTGCGCTTTAAACTTCATTTTAGTCATTTTAATGATTTTTAATTTAACGAGAGAATTGTCTTAAATTATGACTTAAATGAATCTTAAATTTTGTTAATTTTGATAATTAATGAAATCGTTAAATTCAGTGATTAGAAGAGATTATTTTTCTTCTTGTGAGCATGTGAAGCTTTATCCAAAGTAAATTAATTTCCTAACTCAACACTACAAAAACACTTCGATTGCATTGTTTATTGAAGTCGATACTAATTACAGGATCTGATTTTGGTGACATTTAATAACAGTTAGTTTATGAAATTTAATTGGTTGTGCAAGTCAGTGAAATAATGTGATTTATTGGTATGTTTTTTTGTCTTTAGTTTTTCTGTTAGCATTGTGCTCCTTTACAAGTATCGGGATGAAATTTATCAAAAAAACAACAAAAACACATATATGTACAGCACCATGAGCATCTCATAAAGCACTGCCTTTCATAAGCGCAATTCTTCTTTAGCACTTCGTCTGGGAAACATTTCTGGCGCACATTTTGAAAGAAACTTCTTTCCTCCGCAAGTTTTGGCGCATATTTCCCGTTTCTCCTGGATGAGGTAAGTACAGTTTTGCAGTCTTGAAATGAATATCTTGATTTGTCTATAAAAATACGCATCACAAGGTTGGTTTAAGATGTGCATTTCGGTGGTATTACCTTTAAGGCGCATGTTGGCATATTTTCGTCTTCAAAAAATATCTCATCATATGTTGCGGAGTTTGTCTGCCCACCTAGAGATGGAAACTTCGAAAAAAAATGAAATGCTTTAAACGTTTAAAACGTTTTTTTCTTTCGTCTTGAAAAGAATGCGAAAAAACGTTTTTTTCGTCAATTTTTGAGATGTCGTTCTTCGTGGTTTATCCGATAAATTTACTATCCTGATTAGTAAATTTTGCACTTGTCCTGGCCCTAATAGCTTATAAAGAATGTAATTCTCTAGTTTTTAAAACGATTTTAAAAGAAACACAAGTGTTTATATGTTTTCAAGGCTGATGCATTGTATAAAATCGACATTTTCAGGCGTAACTTTATGGAAGTTTGTCTTCATGATAAAATTAAAACGAGTTAAAAGCTTTCTAAAAGCAACCTATGATAAAGTGTAGTGAATTTCGAAAATTGGCCGCATGTGGTTCAATAGTGACCGCTAAGTTTCATGTTGCTGAACAGATAATCCGATCAGAAAAGTTTTTGACACACAAGAGAGCGCCAAAATGAAATGTACATATTGTAAAACATTGTTTGCAAGCAACGTCAAAATCATGAAGTGCACGTCAAACGCTGCGGAAAAATTCCAGGAGATATCAAGAACCGTGTGAAAACAAACCTCATCAAAAAATGTAGTATTTTAATTAATGAAGGATATTTGTGGCATCCCGGAAATAGATACTAAAGTTAAGGATGCTGTGGATATAAAAAGCGAAATAAGAAGCTCAAATTTCCTAAGTACTTGGTTTTCAGATGTTCAAAAGAGCAAAGAAATTTTTATCACTTTAAAAAACCCTGCAATAACTCGATTCGCATCCACAGCTATTGATCTGGAATAATTAATTTCTAACAAAAGAGCACTGCAACAGATAGAAATTGATGAGAATCCTAAGAATCCGTCCCTGAGGCTTCGTCACGATACCAAATGAGTTGCTGGTGTATACGCAACCAGAGCGGATTGCGCATTATCCAGTCAACAAATATAAAGCATCTAGTGATTGGCGTAGAAATTAAATTACGGAAGTAATCCCCTACTTTTAATTACGAAATCTTGAATCAGTCGAACGCAAGTTTCTTTTGCGTTACGAACCTTAAATGAAAAATCGCGCTTGTGATTGATATTTTACTGGCCTACTATCAATTTATGAGAAAAGCCAATGTAGTTATAACCACCGAATACCAGAGGATTCCAGAAAGCTATGTTACGAACTTTCATTCATCATACTTTAAGTGAGGCTCTCCGTCATCGAAGTTCATTTGGTTGAAATAAGGTTATTCGATCGGATGTCGAGTGCAAGAATGGAAATATTGCTCTTAAGTCTATCAGTGAGTAACAAGGAAAAAATATAATAATATAAAATGAAAATAATATTACAGAATTACTCGCAAACAGCGAGTTATTCTCTACCGATTTGGCCTGCGCGGGTGTGTAATGCGTGGTTGCCTATACTCAGATTATCGATTTTCAATTAATTATTGTAAAAAAACTAAGGCCCATTCAGACGAACGGCAATACGGTTTTTCATTACTCCACTTCCTGCATCACCACAAAAATTTTCATCAAAATCCCCGGACAAAAGTGAGAGTCTCCCCTTGTTAGATACATGCAGTCCCATCTTTCTTATCGGCCACAGAGACGATTGAGTTTGGTTTAGTCCTACTGAAGTCGGTTGATGCTAAATCAGAAAATATCATTTACCTAAGTTGCTGGCTTCTGTACTCCGGTTGTATTGGTTCAGCTCCGATTATTCAAACCTATCTCTGGTCTCTGAAAGTTTTAAGACTTTGTAAATAGCATAACACTGGCATTCGGAGAATTGTGGTTTTCCACTTTGTTTGTTAGTAATTTAGGTAGTAAATTATATTTGCTGAAGAAATCGTTCGGAGTATATCTTTTGTTGAATATTGCAATAACTTTTCACAGTAACAGTGTACTTTCTTTTTGAATAAATAGTACTTCATTAAGATGAGTATCAAATGTTTTTTTTAATAATTAGGGATGTGTATAAATAACTGCGATTGAAGAAATAGGGTATCATTTTTTCCTTAAGCTTTCGTTCACGGTATCATTATGATATCAAATTAAACTATTAAGTTAAAATAATCTTAGATTTTTATTTGGTGGCACACCATTGCTGTGAGGCACATCTATTGGGAATCACTGCTTTTTATTGACTTTCGGCACGTCGTAAATATTTTTGGTATGTTTCTTGAATAGGAGTTTTTCCGCACAAACAGCAAGTCCGCAGAAGCCCCTTTCTGTTTCATAGCTTACCGAGCGTAGGTTCTCAAAGCAAGTGTGCCATCTAATTGTCCAATGTGTTCGAGAAGCATCGAAATTTTCTTTCTCCTGAGGTTTTCGGAGGAACGCGAATATCAAGCTGTGAAAGGTTCGCTTCAAAATGCGTGACCATAACTTCAGCTGACTCTAAAATGACTTTCAGAGGAGTCGAACCGCCTTAGTTCGACTCTGGGAAGTGTAGTTCGTGGTTCAGAAGCGTGGACTAAAGGAATACAACTGTCGACAAATTCACAACTAACTCACGTCTGTGTGATTATTTATTTCAAGTACGTTTTCTGCAATCCCTGATAATTCTTCGATAAAAGAATTCGTGCATTTCTGAATATATATATATGGAACTGAAGTGATAGTGATTGTAAGAGTTGAACAGAAAATTGTCCAACGGCTGCTCGGAATCGTCTACGCACAACGAAGATCTTCACCCCCTGCATCAATCCATCTAATGGTAGGAATTATTTATTCTTCTTTCAGTTAGTTACTTCTTGCCTCTTTTCCCTTTGAGGCTTTTTAAAATATTTTCTTGCCATTACAATTGAGCACCATCTTAATCGTAAGCCGCATCTTCTCCAGTTCACCCTCTCTTTTTCAAATCGCCTGCAAATCATAATTTCCTTACATTATAATAAAACTAGTAAATGGGTGCTTGCATAATGCAAGCAAAGAAAATTATCAAGGGATACTACCCTGTGTTATCGGTCTTTATGTTATATTTACGTTTCTTTTTAATTATGCCATTCTCTCTAGCATACATAGTTTTAAATCTAAGATCGAGATTCATTTAATAATATAATAATAGAATAAGTGCTTCGAAGGCCTTTCACGTTCATTTGATACGGGAGTTTTGGAGTTGAGTTCTTCATGAATACACATTCGTAAAGTTAAATTAAGGGAATACGCCAAAGTAAAGTTAGAATAAAAATCTGCATAAAATAAAAATGCGAGAAATCGATGGACGATTGGTTACCTGTGGTATGTACTCGGTTTAGTGCAAGACATACTCCAATTTAATCCTATGTCCGCGGCGCCTGCTTTCGGGTAGATAACCATATGATGATAAGGACAATATTGACGGCGTGCGGAATATTATCAAATATCCTTTCTAGTGAAAGTAACACCCTGATATTTTCTGAGGAACGTACTCTTCCTAGCGCGACATAAAGCTGGCAATGTGAAAACACGTCGCTTCTCAAATCAATTCCTACCTTTCTTAGTTTTGGATTTCAGTCCTCAATGAACATGTACGGTCAAAGGTTTCTGCGGCGATCGGCTGATTCCGTGGTATCTCTTTCAGGATCCCACCGCGATGAATGTTGCAGCGGCGACGACGACGATTTAATGTGCATTCGTAAAATTAAATTAAAGAAATAAGCTTAAGAATGTTAAGTTAGAATAAAAATCTACACAAGATAAAAATGCGTAAAATAAATTGACGATTACCTATGTAGTAATAGGTTCAGTGCAAGATATATTGCATTATAGTCTTATATTCATTAAATGGCGTCTACCACGACAATGAGCTCCGTTTCTAATTAAGTAAACAAACAGACAATAGGCAACGTAATTATGTAAATAGTTTTAAAGAACGTAGAAAAAGAACTTTATTCTAAAGCCCGTTTGGAGAAGATGGGAAAATAATATTCACACAATGATAAATGCAAAAATTGTTTATACTAACGAAGAATTATCCAGCGTAGAGCAACGTAATCAGAAGGTCGTTCAAGAAAATCAGTTTATTTCATGTGTAGATTTTTGTTTTTCATTTCGATGAAAGTTGAATTACCTAATATACTACGTATTAATTAAAGAAACGTAGAAAAAGAACTTATTATTTCTATTATTTAAATAGATTGCCGTTAAAACTATTAATTTGCATTAATATTCTGATAGTAATATTTTACGATCATGTAAATTTTAGTTGTACTTACTTTTACTCAGGCATAGGTAGACTTGATCCGGTATAATACGTCCTTCATCATTAATTAATGAGTATTTTTCATCCAAATTGCTTTCCTATCCCTCTTATATAGATTCAGTGTAGACTTTTCAATTTAATCCTCGAATGATCTCACTACTTACATGACTTTTCCGATTATCTTCGTTGATAAATGGTCCCATATTTTCTACATAAACTTATGTTATCACAGTATGTATTCACGATTAAATCCATTCCCGTGCAGATATTCGCTGTTCATTTCGATGAAAGTTACATTTTTAAACATTCAGTAATAACATATATCGAAAGAAACATTATAAAATATTCAAAATGCATCAAACCTTTATGATGGCGTATGAATTCAGTATTGTAAACAACTTTGTTTTCGATTTTAACAATGGTCGTTGTCATAGATTTAATTTTCGAAAGGAGGAGAAAAAAACGTGATAAATTGGCGTTCAAATTAAAATTTTGAAATTTTCGTGCCAGAATGTTAAAATCGGTCGCCAGAAAAGTAAACTTTGATCTTTTAGACGTAATATAGACCAAGTCCAACTGCTTTACGATTACTTTCTCACATTTTAATTAACGAAAGAAATATGCTCTGCATGGCCATTTTTCGTTAATCCGGTTTAAATACATAGAAAAATATAATCGTCTCTGGGCTCAATTCTAGGTCAAAATCTGGGAATTTTCGATTTTCCCCAGTATGAGTGTGAATTATAAATCTCTTCTGAAAATTTCAGCCTTCTAGCTAGATTGGAAATAGCCAAACAGTTTGTATCAATGAGTCAGGATTGCAGCTTTATATATAGTAATACTTCACTGGTCATCCCTTTGTAGTCAGTTTGTCGTTAAGGAGAGCTCCCTCGTCCTCCGTTAATCCTCACGACGAAATACTGCCATTAGTTGGATCAACGAGCTACTGTCGAGAAATAGAACGGAATGGATAGAAGAACGAATCCTCATGTGAAATATTTGGTGAAATGAAAAGTTTTACCAAATTCGATTTATTATAAATGTACATGGGTCGATTATCAAGTTAAAACGGGATCCTCGACAAACTTTTCATTCACAAGCTTCCCAACTCTGTTCCATCCTCTGTGAGATTTGTCGAAAGTAACTTCTTGGTGTCACAAGTAATATCTGACGGTGCAATGCTTTCAGATTTTCAACTATTCCATATTATCAATTCACCATTTTAGTGAATTTATAATATGGGAATGGGAAAATTCAATAGAGAATAATATAATATGATGTGAAGGAGATTTCATTGAAGGGGGAATTTGGAATTTTGATTTTGATGCAAATGAACATACAGAAAGGTACATCACTCTTGTATGTATGTACACTCCTGGCCAAAATTAACGCAGCACCGGCCGTAAGGATCGCTAGGGAGGTGCTGCGTTGATTTTGGTCAGGAGTGTACCTTCCCTTAAACATATTTGATGCATTCTTTCGGTATCCTAACCATTATTACTAAGCAAATTTAGTTCACGGACAACAATGATTAATGAGCTAGCATTCCTTTTCCCCCACAAAACTTGTCTTTGACGGTTAATTAAGATTGGCCGATTCATACGCCACACTGCGATGCTTTTGGTGGATTGTGACTTATTCTTTGCCTCTCACAAAAACAATTCCGCAAAATGTCACCTGGAGTTTGTATTTCGCAATGCACTTGGTCCAATCATCGTTCTTAGTATACGAGGCATTCAATCCTTTATTCCCAATGAATCCATTCCAACCAATTTCAGATGTAAACAAATAAATTCCCTTCCTAATCCAAGAGTTAAGATGAACTTAGAACTAATATATATATATATATATATATGCTTTGCAATCGTAATGTTAAATGACTTGATTCTCTAAACTTGTATGCGTTTTAGATACAATCGATATACATAATTTACGAGTAAAGGTTTGTTACATTCTGCAAGCATCCATCCATGCAGCATCCATCAGGAAAACTGCACACTGCATTTTTAAAAGTATTCATGACTATTATGTAATTCTATATTTTCGGAAAATGCTTCAGAAAAATATTTAAATTACCGTCAAGTATTTCTTAAGAATTAGGACTGTCTGGTGTCGAACCTGGATCCCTTTTGAAAATGTGAATACATATAAGGACCTGAAGGGTAATATATATTATCACTAACATAATCCGAAGTTTGAAGTGGGTACCATACCGAGATGATCCTAAAATAAGATACCGTTTTCCCCATCTGAAATGTATCGGGGAATGTAAATGAAGCCCTGGCATCGAAGCAATCTTCATTAGGAAAACGTTAAAAAGCTTATAGAAAATGAATTCATTATCTCTATTCACCTGCCGGGTTTTAAGCTTCCATGTTATCGGGAAGGGTTTTAAAAAATCTAAAAAATCGCAGCAATTTAATTGAAACGGGAGGATTTTGCACCCACCTGGCGTCGAACCCACGTATATTATAGTTACAACTTCAAGGACTATTGAAAGAGCGCGTCTTCTACGAACTCCGTTATTTGAATTCACTCTCCTACCGAGAAATGACTTAAAAGTTTATTTTTAAATATTCCCGCAATGCATAATTTCGCTCGTACTATTTAATTATGTTTCCGTTGAGATAGCTCAATTAAAGTATCGTAGATAGCTAATAAATTGGGCGAGTTTTTAAAGAAGTTATTTTTAAAAAAAGTTCCGTAGATCTTTTTTAATTGGCCGCAAAGATTTTGATGAAATTCATAACGTCACATTTTTTTATTTGAAGCTGATTGGAGGCAGCTGTGACAACAAATGGTTTTTCGTCTGTTAAGTTTCTAATTCTAGTGAAAATAAATAAAGTCTATATCGTAAGTATTCATGTTGCATTGACGAAAAATGTCTTGAGAGTCACATTTTTTTTTAAAGACGAAAAAATTCGTAACCCGAAAATGAATGAAAAACGGACACCCACAGTGGGGTGATTCGGATAGTCCAAGAGGAGCTCTTCCGATTATCACCACTATTTGGACACCCTGCGTATCGTAATTTAATTGGCTAATCTTATATATAAAAATGAAATGATGTTCGAAACGTTGTCTAAAACTCGAAAACGGCTCAACCGATTTGAATAATTTTTGTTTCTGACACAAAAGTAATAACATATAAGTAATAATGTATAACTAATTTAGAATTGAGTTATAGAGTTCTAACTATCTTAAACTTGTTTTTTCAATTACATGTTAAATTATATGAACACTAGCTGAAGTGCCCGTTGATTGTCAACGGGGAAAAATTAAAATTAATAAATACTTTTGTTACAGGCTTGATCGTAACACATGTCTCATAATTCTAGGTAGATAGCAAATGCCAGGCTATCATCATTTCCAAACAAATAAGCAAACTAAATAAAGTTATAATAAAATCTGCAAAGTAACCTAAATAATAGAACGAACAATTCTTCGATGAACACAACATTTGTTTAAGGATTATAAACAGTATATTCGAAGACAGCATTAGGATAAGCAGCATCACGTTTAAGGAGACATTTTCAGAAAGAGAAAAAATGGTTATCGGAAACAATGATCAAACACAACCAAAATGTATTTTATATCACTCTGAAACAACCGAGATTGAACACCGATAACAGAATGATAGTAAATGTATAAGAATTGGAAGCAATTCAAAAACCACAATGAATAACTTTTTTATTCTGCGTATAACAAAACGTAAACTTGCTTTACCATTTCCATCAAGAAATAGGATGTTGGAGATTTGCTAAAGCTTTACAAATCGCCGTTTAACTCCTGTCCTTAACTGAAACTGGGAAATCTTTACGATATTCACCAAGTCCATTTCCGTCAATCGCTAAATATTTATCGAAGTAAATCGATAACACTTAATGCAGAAGATTATATTAAAAACGTACAAAACTTACCTGGTTTTTTATACGCAGTCAGTTGTATTGATCGATAGAAAGCAATTTCATCTAACAAACTACTATAAACATATTTATCCCATGAAATAGTCAGTAAACGATATAAATAAAACTTGGTTGCTACAGACACTTCCATAAAATTCAAAACCTTCCCTAAATACTGTTATTCGTACGCTCAATTCTTCGCAGTATGTCGTTCATAGCTGCAGTTACTAATATCTCCTTAAATTTCTCCCTCATCTTGTAATTTATCACTTATATTTAACATGAATTTGAAGTAGGCATATTTTCTCAATCTGTTCATACGGATAAGTACATGAGCTGGTAACTCAACAATCGCCTTGATCGTCAGGGAGGTGGGTTGTTTACAACCTAAAAATTTCGATAAAATATTCACGTACTTTATATAAATGTGTGCAAATTCGATTCAAAACGATATTTTAAAACCAAATTAAGAATCCTTATTCTATTCCCTATCTTTTGGTGCTTTATTCGACTTTCTAGGACCATTATTTCTAATTTAATTTTGCAAAAGAAATGAACCCTTCTATGAAAAACTAACCTCTACGTGTATTTCTTTTGGAAACTTTTTGACCCATCTGGGTTCGAACCGTGGACCTTAGGGAAATAAAAAGTAGACTTCGTCGACTCGTAATCGACTTTTAATAATGTAGAAAATTTTAAAGTCTTGCGACTCTCGGTTCTTGAGTTTTTAGCGAACATACATTCACACACGCACACACACACACTATTTTATATTATAGATTTATCTTGGACCTTATGAAGTCTGATGTTGATAACTTGAGAAGCTTTTGAAAAATTAGCGTTCCAAGTGGAGCTATCGTTTTCTGAGTTCCAAAAATCGTGCTTTTTTCATACAAAGCCAAACAAAAAAAATGTTGAAATGGCGAAAAATCGCTGATGGTATTCCTGAAACATAAAAATAAATTTTCTTTCATTTTCAGTTTATTTTATTGCAATCAATGAATCAGGCACTGAGATACAACACTTCAAACTCGAGTATCTAGACATTTTGCATGGACGGTAGGGATCATAATACCCCAATGATGTTATTCAGCCACTTATTACATTTTAATAATTGTTTACTATTTATTTTCAGTTTGTAGAATGGTACGGACAGATAAACGAAAAACAGAACATAAGGCTTTATTTCCTTTGCTTTTTACATCTTTTAAACATTTTTTAATTGAGGTATTTAATAGTCCAAGAGTTCTTCAAACAAGTCTTTCTCTAAAATTCCTTCAAAATATTTAATAATTTTCTTAATATTTTTATTATAAATTTGTAGAAATGTTTTTCCCTTGTTATTCTTCACCCTTAATAACTTATTGAAAACATCAGTTGAAACCTTGTGTTTCGTCACCTCGAAAACATGTAATGCATTATTTGCAATGAGGATATCTGATTCAATCATGGAATGGAAGAATGTGTTCCCATCGTTTTTTTGTGCCAGAAGAAACTCTTCAAAACGACGCTCACACCTTAGTAACTGATGTGCATTTTCTAATAAAACTGTTAGGTTTGTTCCCTTATATTTTGCTGCATAATGCAAACATGTCCGACCAAATACATATTCTCTCTCCAACAAAAGGTCTGCTATTTCTTTTTCACACAAATTCAAACTGAGGAAAGTAAATTCTGTTATATCATTATTACTAGCAGCGATATGAAGTATGTTTTCATTATTACTACTTTTACTTTTAAACAAATTTTTCAAACCCTCTTCGCCAATTACTCCCTTGACAATATTCAAATTGTCTATTAATATTTTAGGGGAATTATATACATATAATAAATGAATTACATTCAAATTATTTATATCTTTGCCAAGAAGCAATTTCTTAGTCTCCTCTTTTCCTAAAATATTGTCACAATATTGAATAATACCATCTAGAATTATATCCATACGAGCAGCAAAATGAAATACGTTTTTATTATCCCAATCTTTACTTTTAAGCAACTGTTTGAAATCCTCTTTGCCAGTAATTACCTCGACACTATTCAAATTGTCTATTAACATTTTAGATGAATTAAATTGAAATAAGGAATGAATCACATTACAATCATTGTTATCTTTGATTAGTAGCAATTCCTTAGTCTCCTCTTTTCCTAAAATATTGTCAAAATATTGAATAACATACACTAAAATTTCATCCTTACAAGCAGCAAAGTGAAATATGTTGCCATTAAAACCATTTTTAATTTTATAAAACATTTTCAAAACCTTTTCACCAGTAATTCCCTTGACAAACAAATTGTCTATTATCCATTTAGAGTTATTAATTTGAAATAAGTAATAAATTATATTACTATAATCGTTTTCTTTGATGAGTAGCAATTCCTTAGTCTCCTCTTTTCCTAAAATATTGTCACAATATTGAATAATGCCACCTAGAATTATATCCTTATAAACAGCAAAGTGGAATATGTTGTTATTATATATAGCTTTACTTTTTAGCAATTCTTTGAAATTAACATCGCCAACAATGCCCTTGACAATATTCAAATTGTCTATTAATATTTTAGAGGAATTAAATTGAAATAAGAGATGAATTAGATTACAATCATCGTAATTTTTGCTAAGGAGCAATTTCTTAGTCTCCTCTTTTCCTAAAATATTGTCACAATATTGAATAATACCCTCTAAAATTTTATCCCCCCCAGCAGCAGAGTGGAATATGTTGTCATTATCTCTACATTTACTTTTTAGCAACTTTTTGAAATTAACAATGCCAACAATTCCCTTGACAATATTCAAATTGTCTATTAACATTTTAGAGGAATTGCGTTTAAATAAGAAATGAATTACATTTTGATCATTTTTATCTTTGCTAAGGAGCAATTCCTTAGTCTCCTCTTTTCCTAAAATATTTTCACAATATTGGATAATACCATCTAGAATTATATCCATAGAAGCAGCTAAATGAAATATGTTTTCATTATCACTATCTTTACTTTTAAGCAACTCTTTGAAACTATCATGGCCAACAAGTCCCTTGACACTATTCAAATTGTCTATTAGTAATTCAGGGGAGTTAGATTTAAATAAGATATGAATTAAATTATGATCATGTTCATTTTTGCAATGGAGTGTTTTCTTCAATTCTTCTTTTTCGAGATAATGACCAAATAATTGTATAACCTCATCGAAATACTTATCCTCTTTTAAAGTAGCTAAATGAAGTGCATTATTTAAGTCGGAATCATTAATCTTTGCTTTTTTAGACATAAGATGGGCGGCTATATAATATTTCTCCTCTGAGAATGCATGGTACAGAGCGGAGACTCCTTCGTGTAAGAAGTACTGCCCAGCTGCGTGGTTTTCGATCAGACGACTCACGAGGTCGATGTCTCCATCCTCGATGGCCTCGTGCAATATCTTACACTCGTTAGCGTCCATTGCGACCACTCCCAACTGCACTAGGACCACACCACAATGAGATGGCACTGGAAGAAAATCCAAGATTTAATTAATAGCTGAATTGAACATTACGCGATTGTGCAAAGTTGTTTTGCAATGCTGAAGAGTCAGCTGAAAGAACAGGTGTCGACGTTAAGCTCATTACGCGCTTCCATATCATATTTGAGTGCATAAATAGCGGATTATCGATTAACAGTCAAATATTTTAGCAGTACCTAAAAGAAACCAGAGAATGATGCATTAGAGAGTACTCAAGGTACGCAACGCCAGTAAGCGTGCATAAAATTCTATTGCAAAGACATTATAGATTCGCGTATTCTTCCGATTGGCCAACTTTCTGAGGAGGCAAATTCCGATTCTTCGATTCCGAAGAATCAGAAAGTTATATCGAAGAGTCTGACGTTGATTCCGAATAATCCTCTAATTCATATTATATATTGTATAATATTACATTCCTTATTTTTTCATTCAAATTATTTCTTACCATTTTCATGGTTTACAGCAGTGGCGCAGCCAGGATTTGCAAATGGGGTGGGTCCAAGGAAATGAAAAAAACGCCTAACGTATAGGGGCTAGTATATTCATACCCGTTACTTACTATAAACATGTCATTTCTTTCAAAAACTAAATGCATTGAAAACTAGAGGAGTTTAACGCATATATGGCCAACTTATTACTCTTTCCAAGATAATAGTTTACGTAACCTAACTATTGGAAACTTATCATATGTGTTTTTTGGATTTCTAGTTTGGATAGGTCCAATATCTATTCAGAAGTCATTTTTTCCAAAGCTGAAGATTTTTAGTGTTGCAGATCTAAACTTTCCAAGTCTTTAAGAGTTCTTTCTTCCAAGAGGTTGCCATGTGTGAGAAGGAAAAACATTAGTAACGAATATTTGGCAAGAGATATTAAACGTAATATCCACTCATTAGATCCCAACATTGGCGCACCCATGCTTATTTGAATATCTTTCGTTATTAGACTATATCATCAGCAGGTTTCTTAGGAGTGAATCCATCCCTTGTTTTTAAAAATAACTCCTCTTCCAAGAAACAAAAAATCATTTTTATCAGATGGTTTCGCTTCGTTAAAAAATCATTTATATCAGAATTTTTTGGTAGGCTTACAATTGAGTCTGATTTCGTTATTTACTAGCAAAATATTCAATTGAATGCGTCACAAACCGAAAATTAAAAAATACAGCATACTCTTGATTATAGCTGATATTATAATCGAATTTTCAGTATTAAAGTTTCATAGCCAGGTGAAAAGAATGAAGTCGTCAACTTACAATTAATTAGACGAATTAAAAGTTAGGTTGTATAACCAGCAGAGAGCTGAAGCAAACCCAGTCTTACGCACTGTGTTCAAAGAAAAAAAATCCATGAATTGAAATTTTGGAAGGGCATCCACGTGGTTGACCGGATAAGCCATGAGATTCGTTGGACTCTATTACCAGAGAAAAAATTGGCTTCGTTGAAAAGGAAGCTAGAGCCACAGTTTTAACAGTTCATCAACTTTATATCAAGCCATCAAGTCACTGTTCTGATAAATTTGTGCGTAACTTACGCGCCCAATACCTTTCAGCTGACTGATTTGCTTCCAAAATGATATATTATAAATGGTATCATCAAAAAACATTTTTAGTAATATCTTGTATTTCTCCAATACTTCTTCAAATTTCTACGGAAATTCGGTTATCGAATTATTTTCTCAAATATACTGCAAACTAACAGGTAATCATAAAATAAGGGTCAGCCTAAAAATCTATCAGCCCGAGTAATAAAGAGTCAACTTTTCAGACTTTTATTCGTCCGGAATGCTTAATAAAGGAAACATTACCTTTGGAATTGTCGATAAACTCATCTTCAGGTGTGCCCTCCGATAACAACCTTAAAAAAGGCAATCCTAGTTTATGCATCTAATAATGGTCATTTCAGAAAAAACACATAGACATTAACTTACGTTTTTCCGATAGAGGCCTCGAGCTATTAGCGGACTGTGAAAAGAATTTTCGGATGTCCATCTGTACCTTATGAAATCCAAACTAAACTCTCCTTCGAACTGCTCACTGTGAATTTCTCAAAAGCACTTCTCATGAGCCAAGCTTTGCATTCACATCCTAAAAACAGTCACATGCAGAAGATCTAACTGAGTGTTTTATCAATCTGTTTATCTTTCAAACGTAATCTATTTCTCTGTTTTCAGGGTGTACGTTTCGAATTACTTCTCGAATGTTCCCTTGTATTTTTGCGAGGAGTAAACGAATCAGAACTTTTGAATTTTCTTCATGGGAATCTTATCTTATGGTGTGAGTAATCTTACTAAAGGATAGGCTTAAGAAGTGCACGCGTTGAACGTTGAATGTAAAACACTCGTATCATAGCGTCCCATTGATATCGATGTCGGCTCTTGGTCTGGTCTGCTACCGAAAGCATCACCATAGCTAAAATCGGAGCCATATTTTCAGGTATGCGAAGCTTTCTCTGAATTTATTAAGCAAACACGTGACTAGCAGTGTATTTCTAAGACTTGCGTGATGATTGGGGTTTTGTACTCTTCAGCAGAAAAAAAGTACAAAGCTAGTCATAGGACTTGACTCTTGGGGGGAGTTTAAAGCCCTAACCCCCCCCCCCCCTCACTGCGCCACTGGTTTACAGTACTTTATTGCGCATTGAACATCGATCACGTTGTATTGTTATTATTCGTAGTAATAATACGTTAAATTATATCTTAACACTTTCCTTCCTGAGATTTACGTGACCTCATATCCATCTCCTTGCTCGGAACTAGGCCGAAAGCGTCCGCTGCCATTTGCGCCTTATCTCTTTGGGCCTATGTGTGACTTCTTTGCCTGTGGTTGTGTTTACGCTACATGTAAACACTTCTCCCGCATTCCAAGGCTCAACTCCAACTCAAGAAACACTATTCATTTATTTTTCCAACTGTGCTAGATCCGCGCACACATATAAGAAAATTTACTTTTTTCCCACTAAATTACGAAAATATCAAACTGTGCGTTTAGTTTCGAAATGCAATTCGCTCGAGGTGTTTTTGAGAGTGGAAGATGGGGTAGGGGGAGGAGGGGAAGGAAAGGAATTAGGGACGAAAACAAGAAAGTGACCCTCTTTATACCTTGTTGTATATATTAGTTCCATTTTTTAACTTTTTAAAATAAATTTTTGGAAATGTTTAGAATATTTTTTCCCATTCTTTCTCTTACATGATGATAGTACACTCTTAATCATTTTCGTGTGCGAATTTGTTTGTATGATATATGCGTGTTTTTAAGGTATCATCTGAAAGTATCCTGGAGGGTATGCAAACGTGTAATAAACGTCCCTCAGCGGAAATGACTTGTTTAATTTAGATTTCAACTAAAAAAATATAAAGTTTAGAAAATTAATTAACAGTATAAAAAATTACATTTCCCGTGTAACATTTACGCCTTTTCAAAACCATGTACAATTCCTACAAACAAAATGAATCGAAAATAATCAAATGGATGGGCTGAAATTTGAAAAATATTTGCAAAATACAATAGATACAAAATTAAGGTTTTCATGCGGATTCCGGGACGCGTAAATGTATGTTACATGACAGATGTATTTTTTATACTGTTTATTAACATTCTAAACTTAAAATTTTGGTAATTGAAAACAAAAAAATCCTTTGTATTAGTTTTAAAAACTATGTAAATCTACATTTTAGAAAAGACAAATTAGACAATTAAACTGTAAAACCTAACAGCACAATTCATAGATTTTTTAAACCAAGTTTATTTATCAAATATGGCCGCTATCCTGGGTTAAGCACTAAACCGTATTCATAGGTGCCGTTTAGTGGGGTTTAGCTCAACTTCGGACTAAGCTAATCCGGATATTTTATTTTTTCTATTGTAAAATTATATTTCACGCAAAGCCTGACGCGATTAGTTCGGTGGCCAGTAGAAGGCAGATACATACAGGTTAGCTGTATTTGGCTAACTAATAGTGCACCATACGCTCTCCATTAAGTTACGTGTGTGAACTACTCTGTGGAATACGTTTCATCCGCTATAATTACTCCTCCACCCATTATATCCTGTCAGTCCTTTCGATAAGTATTAAAATCATTAGGGAATACTTTGTAGTCGTTAATATCATCTGTTAGCCAGCTTACTGTGCCTATAATTATGTCGGAGTCATTACATCGGATGATATGCTCTGGAACAGCTAATTTGTTTTAGAGCTACAGTTAACAATGGCAATCGATAGTTTATTTACATTAGGAGAAGCTCGAGAAAGGTGTTGTGGCTCATTTTTACCTTGCACAGTTATTTTTACGGTATTCGATTGTTAATTAACATTGCTATATTGAATCCACTTAAATTAGGAGCATTCCCATTAAATGACGCACCCATTCTAAATTATCTTAACCTCCTTCTTTTTTAACCTCTATTAATTTATCCGATATTGCTTTCATGCATAATATTATCAAAAAATAAACAAGTATGGCTCCACATTCCTACTCTCTCTTTTCAATTTTCCGCTTCCATCACTCAGTTTGTACGTCTTGTAGATTATCGCATATCTATGTCTATTTTTAAATATTTCGTAGAGTAGAGGGTTTACGCTTGGTTTAACTTCCAATATGGCCCAATGCGCAAGCCATTCTATACCCAGCTTCAGCAATGGAATATTTTACTCGTAATTATAATAAGCAGAGATTAAAAAACATATGGATGAGTAATTTTGTTTTTTTTTGTGGTAAATTGCGTACTTGCTACAAACAAATTAAAAAAATGACAAATTATTCAGAATAAAACCATTCACAGCAATCCTTGCTGTTTTATGAAAACTTGTCATTCCTACCTTATTCTCCCATTCGAATTCTGCTCTCATTTGTCCTAATTCAGTATCAGTGCAAATTGCGGGAACAATGTGATCCATGAATATCATTCACAGTAAGAACATCTCTGTCAGATGTAGAGCCACTCACATCGTACACTGAAGGAGAAAGAAAATATTCATTGTTATAAAGAGAATAAAAAATATTTCAAATGAAAGAGGAGGCGTACTAATATGGGGAAAGCTATCAAAGACAAGAAACCGTCAACTCAATGAATTATACAATATATTGGGATTATAGAGGGTTTAAATGCACTATAATTGTCGTGGTGGACTTATTGAACATGCGCCCCTGAATTTCATTATTTTACAGCCAAATTTAATCAAAAGGGAGTTTTCAACAAATGAATCTAGAAACACGGCTTCATTTCCATACAAGTTTTGTCCCATTGAGAAATATATTTGCAATGTTAACGAACGATATAAATTATGCTGTAAATTACAACTCTATCACACGCCAAGGAAAAATACAGCAAATTTCACTCGAATTCCAACCGACAAACACAACTTGAGATGACAGCGAAAAACTTGGGATATCATTCTTCATTTTCCCCGAATTTTGAATCCCTACGGTCAAATGCTCCAACTTTTCTGTCCAAAAATTAAATCGACATGCGTTTGGAATGGACATGATGACGACTTCACTTCTACAAATATCACACTTTTAAGAACTTTAAATGGGCCTTTAACAACTATGGTGAGAAAGTTTGAAGAATCAACTCCACTTTGAGGCGATTTCCGCTTTCGCAGCACTGTTCTTAATAATTTAAATCGATATAATAAAAAAATACCTTTTACGTCATTGAACGCCATTTCAAAAGCAATTCAAATTCCGTCAGAATTTTACGTGAATCAAACCCAAAACTACAATCAAATCATCTTAAATAGGCAATAGATCAAATTAACTTCCTGTAAAAACCATTTACAACACTTTGCGATGACTATCATTCGTTATTATTCATTAAAACTGTAAATATAAGTAACATATCGAACTCTCCACAAAACATTCACAATTACCCACACTACCGTCAAATTCTAACCTTCAACTTCAAGATAAACAACACTTGCGCCAATACTCAGCGAGATTGCGACGCAAAAACCGTTCCTTAAAGTTGAGCTACGCAAACCGTGCTAATCTATATAATATATACGAGTAAAAGTTGCTTATGAAAGCAATATGAGATGTATATATAATCTTTATTCACATGGCTAATTCCAAGTTTCTATATTATTGGGAAGGGGTTAAAAATAAATCTTAAAAATCGTAGCGATTTCTAATTTAAGAGACGCCTGGTGTCGAACCTAGAACCTATTGGCAGCTGTGCATACACATTATAACTTGTTAGGACCTGATCTTATTTAATGCAAAGTTTGAAGTCGATATCGAGCCAGGAAGTACCTTAAATTGGTTTCCGTTATCTCCATAAGAAATGCACTGAGGAATGCTCCGCTCTGCTCCGTAGTTAACTTCTTCGAAAAGAAAAATTTGCATCAAATCACCCGTACAAAATTTATGGAATTAGTATCAAAGTAGTAGAATCAGTTGAATAACTCGGGATCAACATTACTAATAACTTAAATTGGAGCACGCATATTCGAAAAAGCAAGCAAATGGCTTTGTAAAGCGTATTGTCGGTAAATGCGATGAAAAGGTGAGAGAGCGATGTTATTTTACCTTGGTCAGACCCCTTCTGGAATATGTGGCAAGTATATGGGATCCGGCGGATGAAACGTGTACTCGCGAACTCGAGAAAGTGCAGCGTAAAGCGGTTCGCTTTGTTAAGAAATGCTACGATGGAAAAGCACAAAAATGCTCTCAGACGTAGGTTGGGAATCCTTGAAAGAAAGGAGATTGGAAGCTAGGCTGCGATTGCTTAATAAATTCAGGGAAGCTACATTTTCCAAAGATACAATCGGTATCATGCAACCCCCCTGCTACCTCGGTCGATCCGATAATGACCGTAAGTTAAGAGAAGCTAGGACGAATCGCTTTAAAAATTCATTCTTTCCGCGAACGATACGCGACAATTACCGAATAAGGAAGTAGTTTAGATACAACTGGTGTTTACACCCCCTGCCACACGCCGAAAGGCGGCTTGTAGGATATTAATGTAGATGTGGATGAATGTAAATGGCACTCTGGGATCGAACCAAGGACAATCAGAGTAACGTTAAATAGCGTTCATAAAATAGATTCACAATCTCTATGTACAGTCCTGGCCAAAATTAACGCAGCACCGGCCGTAAGGATCGCTAGGGAGGTGCTGCGTTAATTTTGGTCAGGAGTGTACATGCCTAGTTTAAATTTTCTATGTTATCGGGAAGTGATTTTTTAATTTTAAAAATCGTCGCAATGCGTTTCAAATGGGAGAATATTTGCCCTGACCTAGAGTTTAACCAAGGATAATCTTCGAAGATGTCTTTATGGTATCCGTCGGTTATACACTGTTTCTGGCGATTCCTTAAATTTCAACTATATGCTTTGCCGAAAAGTGACTAAAAAAATTCGAAAATCCCCGCAATGTATCTTTATGGGAAAAATCGTGACTTTGGGTCCTTCTGGAATCGAACCCATCACACTGAGCTTCAAAGTTGCCTTTTTCCTGGAGGTTACACGTGCTGTGCCGCCCTTTGAGGAAGGGACGACATCCACTGAATGAATGGGTTCGGATGTCGGGAAGGTCTCGAAACAAGCAATTTAAGTCAAAATAAGTAGAAATCCTTTTATTACCTTTTTAAATAGGCTCGGCGTGCGGCGAATAGAGCGGCGGAGGGCGACGAGGCGACGATGGCGGAAACGGGAGAGCGAGTGGCTCGTCCGAGGAGGTATCGTCCTTTCGTGTAGCGCAATCCTTAGCTTTAATCTTGGAGCCCACTGGCCGATAATGAACTTCCGGAACTGCCGCTAATTTCCCTCAAAGCCTATATATATATACTGGTCCCTTCCGGGGGTGACTCTAGGGGAAAGGGGCTCTACGTGGCCGAGTGCAAAAAGGTTTTAGTACAGGCTGATGCAAGGGTGAGCCAATCAGCCAAGAAATGGGAGGACATGAAAACATATTTTGCTGCTGACGGAGCAGCGAAAGTTGGGAGATGTTTACAATTGCTTCTAAGTTCGAGTGTACGCGGACACAAGAGAAAAACAGGGGAAAAGTACTGAGGGAGCGGGTTCTTTTAAGTACGAGAATAACAGAGCAATTCGTGGAAAACCCAGAACATTCTAAAGAGATATATTTCGGATGTTATTCCAGTCTGTTGGGGTGGCGCAAAGTCTGAATGAAGTCATCATCCTGTTGTTCCGCCCTCTCTCGTTGCTGAAGTAAAAGGATTGTTAAGGAAAGAAACGAAAAATTAGGGACGTTGCTTGTATCCCGGGCCAGGCATTATATCCGGAAAAATGTCTTTATATAATAGATATATACCTATACCTATAATTGGCTATTTAGTTTAGAATAAGGCGTACCTAGCAACGAAAATCAACAAACATTTTTCACAAGCCAAAATAATCGAAAAATTACTGCACATGAATTCGAAAATACGTTTTCAACAGCTCAACTATCTCATTTCAATGCGTAAGCGGTTGGGTACGAGTCACTTAAGTATCCATTCACGAACAGCAAAGCTTCTGCGATCCAACCGATTCGTAATTTGACATAAAGCACTCACAAAAATGGATAGATTCAACAAGTCAATATTGTTCACCAGAAAAGGTAAGAAGTCTTGTTACAGCAATATCGAAAACGAAAGCAAGTGATGATGTGATTTCGGGAAGCCGCTAGGGCGAAAGTAACTTATTTCAACTCTGTAAGCAACTATTGCGAAAAAATTATAATTTCTCTCGAAAGACCTAGGGAACCTAATTAGCTTGCGATCCGGACTCGAGGGTGACTATCTTTTTCTTAACACAAAGTAACTTTTGCGAAAAAATAATATTTTCACTTAAAATACCATGGAAACATGCGACTCGGAATTAGGGAATTCTCATAGAGTAAGATGGGAATTCTAAGCCATTTCGGAGATGTGAAACTTGTCGTTCTCCGCTCCATCTGGCGTCAATACGCCATAACAAACAGTTACAACATGGTCTCCGGAGGCTATTCCTGCACTTCAGTAACTCTAATCGAAATATGTCAGTTACTATAGTAGGTACTTAATCGCAGTAAATCGATGTATAATCTGCAACGTTTAAAGTATAATCCCTGAAAATTTCATCGAAATAGAGCTAAATCTAGAGGGTTAAAAAATGGCGGACGGTTGGAAACTAGAATTTTACCCAATATCGAAAACAAAAGCAACTCCAGACTTAAAGACCAAGCTTGGTCGAATAATGATCTCAACGCACTTCCGGAACTGCCAAAATACTTTCCTCGGGAGGTAAATCCACGCAAGTCAATGTCGGCAACGACGAATTCAACGCAGTATTTACAGAAATCTGATATATCTTACAAGTGGTACGTAACTTTGGAGTTAAAACGAGAGACTTCGTAGTAGAGATCTGCATGGGCCGAAAATTTCAACCCAAGCCCGGCCCGTCCGTTGTTCAGCCCGAGCCCGGCCCGAACATTTATTTTACTTTTTCAGCAATGCCAAAATATATAGAAACTAAATTAAACAAAAATGAATCAGTAATTCCTTTTTTTCGTCAGAGAAGTTTTCATTTATTTTGTAAGTGATTGCACTGAAGAAATGTAAAATAAAATAAACAATGTTGGCAAGTAAATGATAATATTTCTAGTGTCTAGAGGAAATTTCCTCAGCCTCTTCCGGCCATAATTATCAGAACTAGCAGAGTTTATGAAGTAGCCCATTTCATCGCTATTGAAAGGCTCGACTGCGAAACCAAATCTTTTCTTCACAATTTGTTCAACATTTTGCTTATTACACAACAAAACAGGAATGGAACCATCGTGACCTACTTGAGTTACAATGAGCAATACCATGACATTACCCTCATTACCATGTACTAAAATCTCCTCACTGATTAATTTCTTTGACCGCCCTTTTGCCATTACTGAAAACGGTGGGACTTTGACTGACATTTCCATAGAAGCTGTTTCGGCACCTTTTCAGATGGGAGAGTTTCGTTGATAAGAGAACTGACTAGAAAATTCAATGTCTAAAGCATTGTCTCGCTCCGTATTCAATAGTCATTGTTTGCCGTACGCCCTATTTCCCCGTAATTTTAGCCTTTTGGAGAGACTATGATTCACCCCACGACATCGTCATTTACCTCCTTCCACGACTGACCCAAAAATCGCATCACTCCTCAATAGATTTTTCGACAAAATTTCCGCGAAAATCATCCTTTGAGGAAATCATATCAATACCGGACTCGGTCCGATGAATCTTTAGCATATTATTCGTTGTTAATTATCATCCACCGATCTTTCAAGGATATACAAATGTAATATCGGTCCATGAAATCTAAGCCAATAATTCCATCAAAATAGCTGCGTCCTAGGTCAACAATCAGAGCATCGTGAGGATACACCTCATTTTTTATTATTTTTTTTCTTTGACAAATATTAATTAGTAGGAAATTTCATTATATCTGTGATTTTTTTTCTCATTTTCTTTCTCACTTTAGTAAATGTTATATTTTTCCGTGTAATTAATAATATTTATATTTTTCTGTAAATTTTTTGAGTTATGTATTTGCTGTATGTAATTTCATTATTGTATATTCTTCATTGTTATTTTTACTGTGTTTTTGCGGGTTTTTCACCCCCCTTATCTCCGGGTGTTTTCCCGCAACGTTTTTCTTTAGCAACCTTCAGTTGCAAAGATTTTTCCCCACACTCTACTCTGTCTTTTTGTTTTAATTTAATTTATACTTGTTCTTATTCTGACGACATACTAGGTTAGGTGGAAGAGAGGCCCACTTGGGCCTAACCTCGCCAATAAAGGGTCAAATAAATAAATCTTGAATGATAAAGGGAATGCAGCATTGGCCTAATATTGGCAATGAATGACCTGAAGCGCTTCTTACCGGTGAGTGGTATTCCGACAATTCTAACTTTCCCCATGGAAATACATTTCGATGCATGATCGACCTGTGTCCATTTGAAATTTACTGGTCTGACCGAAAATGGACACATTTAGTAATAGGCCCGCGGCGGAAGTGACGGCCAGAACTAGTTCTTCCCCGACCGCGCGGTCGGGGCTTGGAAGTTTCCCGGAATTTTAGCCTTGGGGCAGTGCATTGGGCGATGACCCGCTTCTTGACATATCCCGCACAATGACATAGGGCATACACTGGAAAATTGACCTTGTTTTCCACACGAGAGACAATGACGCAGCTTCGACCGACAAGAGCGCGCAATATGCCCTGTTTTATTACAATTGTGGCAAACACGATTTGAAGTACATTTCCTGTGGAATCGCGTTCCGTGTGGTTGGCTATTTTGAATCTGAGCATCAGCGGGAGGCGGAGAACTTGAAATCGGAGGTTGTTCGGCGCGATCTCCTCTATGTCCCTGCATCGTTGCGAGGATATTAGCGATGTTTTCTGGAGATTGCACTGGCGGCCAGCCTAGATGGTGCATTTGGGATTGTACCGCGTAATTGCGGAGAGTAGCCTCCTCTACCAGAGCGAACTCTTCCGCTTCCAATATCTTTTGAGGATTGCGAATAGAACAAAACGCCTGATGGATTCGCGGAGACCAAGCAAAAACTGTGATAACAAGCGATTATCCGTCATTGATTTCGCGGCTCCGGAGTTGGACTCTTTTAACAGAAGCTGCCGTTGAATATAATGACACAGACTCGAACTGTTGCTGTACGCATGATTTGAAACATTTTTCGACCGCCAAAGGAGAAATTCTCGGCGCGAATCTCCGCTTTAAATAGGTAGAGAAAGTGTCATACGTTTCCATAACGTGCGGATTTGAATTCACGTAGTCAGCGGCGGTACCACTTAATCGAAGTCTGGCAATACATAGCGTCCGGGATCCAACCGCTTAAATGGCTCGTGATTTTGATGCATTCTAAAAAGTGGTCCAGAGGCACTTCGTCATCCCCAGTGAAGCTGGGTATAAAGTACGCGTGACTTCCCAACGCGGTGTAGGTGCTGGCGCAGTGTGCGAGGGAGATGGCTGGCCCTCATTTATATGCTCATTTACATCTGTCAGACTTTGATTTCTATTAGAGTGATCAGGATATACGGATGAAAACAGTGGGGCCTACGGACTAGAGGTAGACCAGGACATGGCAGTAAATATTTAAATGAATATAATGGGTTTAACGCGCAATTACTAAAAGGATCTAATAACGAACAAAGGAAAATCTACACGAACGGCAATTAACAACAACTACACTTGAATGACAATTAATAACGAAAATGGTGAAACCTAAATTTTACACCTGACACCAATATTGTCGTAGCGCTTCTACGACGGGAGCGTATTTTAAATTATAACAAAGGCTTAACTTGTTTACAAAGATTTATTATACTCACTCTAAGCTGCTGGTTGACAGAACTTTAGTCTTCCTCTACACTGCTTCCTTTATTTGTAACATCGGTCTTATATACTTGATGGAGACAGACGCTTTCCCTACACTAGATATTTTGGATGTTATGTACAGGTGGCCCCGAAATCTCTAAATCTAAGAAAGTGCTTAGAGAGCGTTTGCCCCCTCCGAGCCAAATTAGCCCAGGGGCAAACATGACTAAATTTCCAAAAACACGCCCGATTTTATTTTCCTTCCAAAATCTTAGAAGTTAAGCTAATAGTGGACTTGTGGAAGGAATTATGTGGAATAAAAAACATTATATTCGATCAAAATGGTACTTTATCTATACTATCCATCTGCGGGCGCTGCAGCGGGCCAAAATACGTGGCAACTGGTGCCTCCCTCCAAGGGGAGGCAAAGGGCGGAGGCATCTCCCGTTCAATTAACATTTCGTAATCGGTAGTCTCCTCTACTAACCGAGAGCAAGGCCGACGAGGCTGCTGAGGGAAAACGAGCTTATCGGCTGATAAGACGAAGGAAAAGTTCCGCCGATTCTTATGGAAACGGCCAAAAACTTGGTAGAGGTGTAGAAAAAATGAAAGAGGTCTGCTCCTTTCCCCCCATCGCCCAACGGCGAACGCCGCACACTGGTATCAAATGGCCCTTCTCGCTGGCAAAAACTCTAAAAAATGACTTTTGGATTTCCGATGTTTTGTCAATGCATTCTTGTAGAGGAGACATAGCTGCCACCCTGGGCAGTCGACAAAGAGCTCTCTTGAGAGCACGTGTGCGACCCTGCCGAGTTTCACAGTGCTTTAGACAGGTGGCTATAGTATTTCAACCAAGAGGCCGTTTTCAATTTTGTGAAAAGAAAAATATCGATGAAGGTATGTAGCATAGTTTTATGAGCTTACATTTTAAAAAATGTTTTTTCTTTTTTGTTAAACGTTATGCTAAACGTACGCCTGATTTTGATATTTATTCGCTTTTTCCACGATGAACTAATGGGGTTGTATTTTTTTGTCCACGTGTGTCCACGCTGGTATT
The DNA here is from genome assembly GCA_947579665.1 of Sympetrum striolatum. Taxonomy (NCBI): domain Eukaryota; kingdom Metazoa; phylum Arthropoda; class Insecta; order Odonata; family Libellulidae; genus Sympetrum; species Sympetrum striolatum. Next base: position 133,253 of record CANPUZ010000116.1, read on the forward strand.
CACAGGAAATATTAACCGAACTGCCTATTAATGGAATATTGTAAGTGAAGCTGCACGAACTTGCCTCTGCGGAAATTATTACAATTTTAGTGCTACCGTGCACACTCTCGTGCATGTCTCGCATTCCGTTAATAATGGCGATAATCCGCTTCACCTATCTGATACCTGTGGCTCAAAAGGGCCCAAGTTTAAAGGGGTTTTAATCATTATTTTCTATCGTTTTTCAAGCACTCTGAAAATAACTACGGTGTATTATTATTTATTTCTAAGGAATATAGTTCCATGAATTCTGAAATTAACGTTTACAAGTATTTTGAACAGTGGGCTAGAATCGAAAAAAGCTGGCCAAAAATACGAAAGCGGTTTTTTTGCATGATGATTGCAAATGAATATTTGCATATGTTATGTGACAAAATGGCGGACTCTTGTTTTAGCGATAATTTTTACCCAAAGCGAGGAAAATAGTTGAGAGGGTCTCCGAGGGACATGAAGATATTTACACCACGTTATTCTTTAAAGCATTCTGAAGTGGAATCTGAAATAAAACCCGATAATAATACCGAACCATCAATTATTCAATAAGTAAGTGCTCCTCGTAAGTTTAAGAAATTCCACCTGCTTATTACGTATTCCCTTCCGCGCCCAACCCCTACGTCCCTGGAACAAAGTTCAATAGTCTGAGGTCAACCGCTACCTAAACGTGCTTCCGTGGGACATTTTAAGCTCAATTCCTCTCGAAGACGCGGTGGACTTATTATACGACTTACTGTGTGCCATTATAAACGATTTTGTTCCTTTTGTCAAACGCAAGTCCGACAGATTTCCTATTTGGTTCAAAAGTGAAACTAAATTCCATTTAAACAATAAAAACCGTGGTACGTCTGGAAGAAACATCCGAGTGATCAAAAAAGTGTACACCGATCTTTGCCGTTTAACTAAATCGCTCATCCGACGTGATTATTCGGATTAGTTAAAAAACATCTCGGAGTCCATCCCGAATAACCCCAAAAAGTTCTGGTCTTATATCAACGGCCGAAAACCGCACTCTAGAATTCCTGAAGAAGTTCACTACGGAAACGCCTCAGCATCCGGTCATCAAAGGACTGAATTATTTCTAAATTATTTCGCGGACTGTTTTGCCAATTCTTCAATTTCTCTCCCTGATGTCACCCCCCAGAATCAAATTTCCTCTATATGCAGCCATTCGCTATCTCAACTTCAAACCTCTCCTCACGAAGTGTCTCAATACATTTCTAAGATCTCTCCTCACCGTTCTCCGGGTTCTGATGGCATTCTTATCCGCAACTGTGCTTCGTCTCCCCCTGTGCATAATCTATAACCGTTGCTTCTCCTCTGGTACCTTTCCCACACATTGGAAGACAGCCAACATTATTCCCATCCATAAGTCTGGTCCCAAATCAGATGTGTCTAATTATCGCCCAATATCCATTTTACCCATTTTCTCCTCCATCTGCGAAAAAATCATCCTAAACCGTTTATATTACTTTACATCCCCCCATCTCTCTACACTGCCAACATGGCTTCCTTCCTGGTCGCTTATTTTTAACAAATTTAGCGGTTTTTCAAAATCACGCCCTCAATGCAATACAAAATAAGGCACAACTAGATACTATATTCCTAGATTTTTCTAAAGCGTTTGATTCCCTTGATCACGAGTTATTGATATTCAAACTTGCCCATCGTTTTAATATTCACAGAAAATTCTTACAGCTGATATCAAGTTTCCTTACCAATCGAACGCAATGTGTGAAACTTCCAGACGATAAATCCAACAGGGTTACTGTCACCTCTGGGATTCCACAGGGCAGTTCCCATATCTATTCAACCTCTTCGTTGATGATCTAGTCTCAATACCCCCTACGAAGGAGAATATTCTATTATATGCTGATGATTGTAAACTTTTTACCAGTGTGACAAAGGTAGCGTATTGTGAACAATTTCAAAGAACGTCAAATAAAATAACCCAGTAGTGCGGTGACTGGAAATTAAATTTAAACATTAATAAATGCCATATCATGTCTATAGGGTTAAAAAAACCGATTGAATAGAATTATAAGTTAAACGAAGTCACTCTTCCAAGAGTAATCCAACAAAAGGATCTGGGTGTTATAACTGACAATAAATTAACATATTCTGAACATGTTACAAAAATAAAAAATCTGATGTGGCCAGCACATGACTTTCTCCATATATAAGTTGTAAATATTTATCTACGACAGTATTTTCGAACTCTATATTCCATCTAAACTTTGAAGATGAGTGATTAATTTATATCATATTATATATTACGTCACAAACATTATAAATAATGTTTTTCGGGACATGCTCGATGAAAAACGATGAAATGGCTATTCGCCCACAGCGCCCAGAGCGCTCATGAAGTACATAATCGGAGACTACCGGTTTATCAGTATTTCATGAATATATCCTAAAAAATCAGTTTTACAAAAACATATTTCAACAAAAGTTATAGCAAATATTATTTTCTAAAACTATTATAAATAATAGTATATACCTAAATATCATATTAATTGAGATATTTTGAAAACCGGAAATGAGCTTTGAAGAATGAAGCTCGACTTCCGGTGTACCGATTTGCTCCAAAAACTAATCAACTCTAAATACACTAACCAAAATACTATATATGAAATTTGGTGTTGATCCGACAATTAGTTTTCATGTTAGAGCGCCCACAAAGTACAGTGGCGGAAAAAATTATCGCAACACTTTGCGCGCGCACCAGTGGCTTTCACAGAAACTATTTGGAATTCTGCTTTCTGTGACTGACTGGCAACACCGAGGAAAGCCTCGAAAAGCGGTAATATTTGAGTCGGAGCCTAGAACTTAAACAAATTTCCTCTCTTTCGAACTCTTCTTAGAGCCTTCGCGCGATCTCTCCCCGAGTTCGTCATGTTTATTTCGGCGTTTCTCTTTCACATATAGTTATCGTATTTATAGAACGATAGGTTAAATATATATTTATTCTAATTTCAATCTTAAATGCAATAAAATACATGGAAAATAATTGAAATTTAATTCTTAATAATTTGAAGAATGCTATTCGGTTTTAATAATGCGTAGCAATAAGGAATAAGTGGGATTGGAGTAGAAATACGCGATGTGGCGATTCTCACCTTTAGAAAACGAGAATTTTGGAGTCTAGAGGAAAATGATGTTTTGCGAGATTATAGCGAGAACAGATGGCCTATAATGGTCTCTTTTTCTGGATAATTTGTGCGCTAATAAGGCGTTAGTTAGGTAGTTTGGTTTCTCTCTCGAACATACGTCTTACGGCTGCCTGCTGGATATTGATGTAAATGTAATTCTTCAAACGTCCAGTTCAAACATAGGATATTCATTATTTGTGATAAACATTCCGAGGAGGATTTTTGATTACAAGTCTTATGTTTTCAATTCAGCAATTAGAATTCGAGAAGTCGTTAGAGCGATTACTGAGTTACTATGACACATCGTAAAATTTGTATTTTGTCAACGGAATATAATTTTTCACCAACTTAATCATGCAGACGAAGGAAATTCGTAATATAAATTTATATACACCATTTGTCAACTAGAATACATGAAATCATTGTCCGTCCGGAGTTAAAAGGAAAAATACCAATTCCAAAGTTAAAAAAAACATGATTTCATAAAAACCGAACAATTTCTGCGCATATATCGGACTTGTCTTAAATTTTGTAACAGGGAGCTCGGTGACCTTGGTCATTAGTTAATTGTGTTGCCTTCGCGCGGAGAAATTCACGTAGAAATGCATTAAGGCTTTGATAATTCGCGAAGAAAGTCTTTAACCAAAAGTTGATCCCTTCAAAGTATTGCAGGCGCCAATACAAAACAAATGTTGAAATGATATTTTCATCATTACCTCGCGCGGAAAAGCTTCAACCATATGTCGAGCACTTTCAAAGCAAGTATTGCAGATGCCAGGTATATTTTTCCTTTTTGTGCCTATATCAGCTAGACTCAGGACCCTCATTTTACAGTCGCCCAGTAGAAACTATCCTCTGGCTTATTCAAAGCTCCTTCCTCACCATGGTGCTAAGGAAATTAGATGTTATTGCAATCGTAAAAATATTCCCAAATAATATTATTGTATTAGCGTATTTTAGTAAACAAAGACTTCCTAATAAACAACCCAAGTTTTTAGTACTGATACGTATTTTATGAACGTCTGACTTTATAAAGTTAATTAATTAACCAGGATTATGCTGCCATAATAATATTATTAATAAGCTGCTAAAATGGACTTCTCAGTTTGTTGGGAAGTGTCATAACTATAACTAGTTGCTAATTAAGAGGTGATTTTGCAGCTGTCTGACACATGTTATTGGCATAGGAAGGGCATGAGCTCGAATTCCGCTTAAGTTAAATGAGTTTTTTATCTTAAACTTCTCTTGTTCGGGAAATGAACGAATGTAAGATATGGTTTCCACATATATTTATACGCCCCTATGATTAATATATATATTTACCTGAGAGATACAATTCATTATGGAAAAATAACCATTGGATATGAAGGATTCGGAACAGATTCATCACCAATTGTCGGTCAAGAACATGTTTCGTGTGTCAGTGGACATTCCTCTTCTACCAAGGATTCGAGGTCGTTCACTGAAAGACAATGTCCTTTGACTCATTTTCCACACTTATTAGAGGTATTTGACAGGGCCTCCTGATTTCTCGAAGCACGATGAACCTTTCGCTTTCAGTGCAGCCGATTTTCGAAAGCCTATGCGTCACTCGCAACAACAAACCGGTCGTAAGGCAAGGAGCTCAGGCCAACTTACTCAGGCTTATTGGTGACTATTTCTTCATTGAGGTCTTCTACTTCTATAGACGGACAACTAGCGGACCGCGCAAGCGAATCTTTTTCATTTTTAGTCTGTAAACAAAAGCCTTGAGAACTATTGACATTCTTATGCATATTATTATTCATTGTTCGTCTACAACCAGGACAATTCGCGGGTTCACACTTTCCAATTTTCTCGGCGGTAGTTCCAAACCAATTATATAGATTTAGATTTAGATATATACCCCGCGAGCCGCCAAATGGGTATGGCAGGGGTTGTAATAACACCATCATCACGTAATCTACTCCATCAACCTCTCTAATTGCCCGGGGAAATAAACGACCAAAAGTAATAATGTTTTGTGATTACCTCCCTGTAACGTTTTGTCGATGCTTCTCGGAGATCGCGTTAGGTCTTTACTTGCACTTAAATTTCATTTACTTCGTCTTTAGGTTCTGAACCGATAAAGCTTTCGAAGAGCTTCCGTCAGTTATTAGATCTTCTCACCTGGAGCGAATTCCAATAAAGAAGTGGTTAACTCTATGTCTCGGAGGCTGAATCATATGGAGGAGAATGGATATATTATTAATCATCCTATATTTTTCTTGATTCCAAAGTAATTCTCGTAGATTAATCATAATGCATATGTGCACACTGTTACCGAGTCTGAGAGAAAAACGATTACATATAAATATTTTCCACATGCTTTAAATTATGTTAAATAGTCTCCTTCTCGTAAAAACATGAAAATTGAGTAACATTACGGGGATGGAGGTCTATGTTGGAGCTGATTTTTTTTCATAATCATCCATGTGTAAGAATCTACGGATTCTATCGGATGTGGACATGAATATACAGATGATAATTAATGATTGCTTTGTCGCAGGGGCGCAGCCAGGATTTGTCTATGGGGGAGAGGGTCATAGGCAGTAGAAAGAGCGAAAAAATTTCTACATTTCAGGGGCCGGTATCGCTACATGATAGAAGATATGTTAAATTCTTAGAAAAAACTGAAATGCATAGAAAACTAGGATATGTTCACGGTTATGTGACAAAATTAAAACTTTTTTGAGATTTTAGTTTGTAAAATGAATAATTGAATAATAATGATGAATAATAATCCTCAGTGATATTTGGATTTCCTGTTTTGATCGGGCCAATTTCTCTTACATTGTCATTATTTCTCTAGGTGTAAGGTTTTTATCATTGTAAATATTGATTTCGAGTGCCTTTGAGAGTTTTTTGAAATCAAAAGAAGGTTAATTAAACTTTCCTTCAACTGTTAGTGAATGTAAGAAGAAATAAATTAGTAGTAGTGATTTAGGAGAATATATTGAAACGTTAGTATTTTGGAGGTAGCACTACAATTTGGACAACCCAGTTACTTTGAAGGAAACCGAAGACCAATCGTAGCGGTGACGGATGAATTTTTCCTCTTAAATTATGTTGTTTTATAAATACGACATATTCTGATTATTGAGTTAAAATGTCGACAGCACAAAAACACCATAAAAATATGTCTATGTAAGAACCATCCAATCCGCCTTTCGGCGTGTGGCAGGGGGTGCATACAGCTTAACCCTATTTTCCTAATCGATTTCTTTCGCCTATCATCCGCGGAAAAAATGAATTCTTGATGCGATTCCTTCTAGCATTTATTTCTCTAATCTTCCTCGCAGTATCAGAGCGGCCCACATCAACAGGGAGGTCGCATTATATCGATTGCATCATTTGAGAACCTAATTTTTCTTAACTTACATAGTAAATTTATCCTTAGAATTAGTCTTCTATCTCTTACTATGATTACGCGTACTGATTCATCTGAGTAACACTCACCGTTTTATCATGGCAATTCTGTACAAATAGTATCGTATACAACCAATCAAACAAATACCGTACACGAACTGTAATATAAAATTAATAATCAGTATAATCGCGAAACAGTATTTTCTCGTTTGGCTAGGTTGAATAAGAGGTTATATGACTTTTTTCTTTGAAACACGATTAGCATCCCCTCAACGATCTACTAGTTAATCTTTGCATTCTATTCAATTTCCTATCGCATCTCCAATATGTTCTTTCAAAGATAAACAATAGCTAAACGTGACTCTTCGGTATTTTGTGTGGCGCACTAACACTAAGGGTTGTCGCGAAATTTGTTGCTGCGTGGAAATAACGTTTTTGAAAGATATCTAACATCCTTACGCTTTATATACATCATTCACAAAAAACTCTAGGTGCGTCTTACAAGATTTGCCTTTATGGAATCCGTGTTGGATCAGAATGATTCCTATCTTTATGGTAAGAGACTGAATAATGGAGCTTGCTATAATATGCTCCATTATTTTGCATAAATTTGAAGTTAACGAAAATTACCCATAATAATCTGATCATTCTTAGGCCCCGGAGTGACGTTTAATTTTTTACACGATATTGGGACAGTACCCTCATTAATTGATTTCTGATAGAATTTCCTATCAATCTGTTGCAGTGAATTTCCACTCGCATCAACTTATATCTCTATGGAAATCATCTCTGAATCAATGCGAGAGGTAAAACCGTTAACTCGACCATCATTTAATGAGAAACATTTCTGGAAGTACGGGTTAAGTAAGTTAGCTATTTCTGCCGATTTATTTAAGGCAATTCCCTCTTCGCTTATAATGCTAGGAATAGAAAACTGACCACCACGAGTGTCACGCACTTATGACCAAAATTCTTTCTAATCGCCAACTAGTGATTTTAACAGGGTTCGAGATCTATATTCCTGGTATTCTTTTCGTGATCCTTCCTCAAATATCTTTTGCACTTCTCTATAGTTTTGATCACTAAGCTCATGGATCTCATCACACGGTTTAAGTTTTCTCAATCGCGAGTGAATGACTCCTATGCAACGCTTCAAACTTCTTCCTCGTCTCACCTACTGTTTAGAAGGAACATATTTAACTAAATCTACTTTGATTATTCGTCGAAACTCTACCCAACTATCTTTTACTGTATTTTCTCTCGAAAAGCGTAAAAAAAATATCCAAGCCTTCGTTCAAATAAAACCTTAAACTCAGAAATAATTGCTTTGCGAATTACACACACTTGCCTCACAGGCTTAAGAGATCTAACCGCTACTACTACATTCATCCCTACCATTATGACATCATGGTCTGACTGTACCGTCAACTACAGAGAAGCTAGTTATTATTTGTGGGTGGGAAGTGGCTAGTAAATCTAAATTGATACCTTGCCTCGCACGATTCGTTCGAGTTTTCGTCATATTTACCTGATCTAAACCATGCAACGAAAAAGTAAGATGTATTTCGTGAATTGTTTTCCCACTGCTAGTGCTGGAGAATTTTAGATTATCCCAATGAATATTGGTTAGGTAAAAATCTCTTCATACGGCGATGATTGGATCTTTTATTTTCTCACCATTTTTCTGTAGGGCATCGGATAATACAACAATACATCCTATTTTTTCATCGGGAGGACGACACAAAGAACAATCATTAATTTTACTTCCGTTTTGTCTTTGAATCGAGCACCAAATGATTTCGCTCCTGCTATTTTCTACGAACTCATCGCGCTCACTAATTAAATGAGTCCATACTGCTATAAAAAGTCTACCACTAGATCTACATAATTATATTTTCGGTATATCATATAATCGGGGGAAATATCTCGCTTAGAGTAATATCTTCGCTTAAGCAACTATCTTCCTAGTATGATATCCGCGCAAATTCTCATCGTAACGTTAAAGAATTCCGCCTATTTATTACGTAAGCTCTTGCAATTTACTATTATTATTTTTAGATCTCTCAGTTCGCACATTAAAACATGGTTTCCTTTTTCGAATAACCTTTATCTTTTTTAAGTGAATTTTTCTTTTTCACCATTGCAATTTTTCTATTTTTTTGGGCTAAGTTCATGCATACCCTTTTGCCTATTTAAGTGGGCGTTAATAACTATTTCTACTGCTGAATAAAAGAATAACTTTGTCTGCATACATTCGCTCTATTCTCTAATATATTCGCATCTAAACCGCAAAACTACGTAGTAAACAACATTAAAACTACGGTATTCATGGGGGGAGAGGGGGGCGGGAATGTTTTGGAAGAGTCCGTAAAGCGCACAGAAAGTTTAGTGAAATCAGCGAATGATAGCTGAGTATGGCGCCTAATATATGGGTCTAATTAGCCTTGGGAAGTATTTTTACATACGGAAATCAAGATGATCAAATTGGAAGTGGAAAATTTTATTCATCGCTACGGAGAAAGTAGAGAAGTGAATACCCGCCTCTTGGAAACTTTACTGATGTAAAATCATACTTCAGAAAATATTTTCTGAAGGTCGCTCCGTTTCACAGCGTTAAACCCGTATCTCGCATGTAATTCAGAGTAAGAGCGTTGATAAGCTTACTCCATGAGGCGAGAACGGTATATCTAATGCTTGTAAAAGGACAATCGAATTATCGGTTTTAATTTGCAATTCAGATTCCAACTGTTAGAATATTATGGATCCTGTTTGCGATTGCATTCAAGCTCATTAATCAATTACATTACAGCTCTGGACATATTGGATTGAAATTATCTGTTGTAGAGAAATACACTCACTGTAGATGAGATTCGTATGAGTTGTGCGATGAATGAATGAAACATCTATATATATGTGATACCGTTGCAATTTATAATATATTTTTCAGTCAGTATGGTTAAAGTGCATTGATGTCTCATGAGAAACACCATTTGTTATTACACAAATATTACTCCCTATTACATATAGCCTGATAGAGCTGAAAATTGTTGATTACTGATTCCACTATTTAAAAGCTAATAATAGTGATGACAATTCCTGTCTAAACGTTAATTGCTAAAAAGCTCTTGGAAAAATTAACTCCTTTAACTCACGGATAAGATTGGATTTATCGAAAGGATATTTTTAATACCTTATGCAGTGGAAAACTACACTGCTCGAGTGAAAATAGAAAGTTAAGAATAGGACACATCTTAGTGGTTTCTGAATTCGAATTTTTAAGTGTTGAATTCTATTCCATCACAATTCTACCATTTAGACCTTTAATTAGCGAAATAATACCTCAAAATGTTCATTTTAACGTCTGATATTCCGCTATCAAACAATCTTGTTTGTAACTATCTCCCAGTGTATTATATTAACATTCCACACAACGTTTTTATCACGGCTAACTTTAAATAATAAATGGCAAAAAATGAAGACATTGAGGCTAAGGCACTACTTGGAAATCTCGCGAAGGTGAGTCTTAAATGTCTGCATATATATACGATACTAAAAGTCTATTTCCCATTCGTAAGGATTTTGAATATTGCCGGTTTTACTGCCTCTATACAGAGTTGCCGAATTGTCGGAGTTAGAGTGATTTCAGTTAGTTTCCACGTAATCCGCGCTCTCACGCCAACTGGTGTTGCGATAATTGTTTCCCCCACTGTACATAACAGCTACTTCCGGTTTATCAGTATTTCACGAATAACTCCTAATCAACCGGTGATACAAAAATATGTTAAATACAAAAGTTATAGAAAAAAATATTATCTAAAACTTTTATATGGTACACAATATACCTATACATCATATTTATGGAGATATTTTGAAAACCGGAAATGAGCTTTGATGAAGACAGCTCGACTTCCGGTCAACCGATTTACTCCTAAAACTAATCAACTCTGACAGCACACACTACAATGCTATGTATGAAGTTTGGTATTGATACGACTTATAGTTTTTACGTTAGAGCGCCCACAATAACAGACACACACACACACACACACTCACACACACACACACACACACACACACACATACGCACACGCACACGCGCACGCACACGCGCACGCGCACGCGCACACACATACACACAGACATCATTCCGAAAATGGTCAAAACGTGTTCTAGGGACCCCAAAACGTGTATTTCCGTTGAAATCTCGAAATCGAATTTTTTACTTTCTCCATATACGAAGTATAGAGAAAGTATTGTTTTCATGAAAAAATTCGACTTCGAGATTTCAACGGAAATACACGTTTTGGGGTCCCTAGAACACGTTTTGACCATTTTCTGAATGATGTCTGTGTGTATGTGTGTGTGTGTGTGTGTGTGTGTGTGTGTGTGTGTGTGTGTGTGTGAGTGTGTGTGTGTGTATGTGTGTGTGTGATAATGGGCGTTCTAACTCGAAAACTAAAAGTCGAATCAATACCAAACTTCATATATAGTACTGTTGTGTGTGCTGTCAGAGTTGATTAGTTTTTGGAGTAAATCCGTTAACCGGAAGTCGAGCTTTATTCATTAAAGCTCATTTCCGGTTTTCAAAATATCTCCATAAATATGATATATACGTCTATTGTATTACTTATAAAAGTTTTAGATAATATAATTTACTATAACTTTTGTATTTAACATATTTTTGTATCACCGGTTCATTAGAAGTTATTCGTGAAATACTGATAAACCGGAAGAAGATGATTATGTACTTTGTGGGCGCTCTAACATGAAAACTATTTGTCGGATCAACACCAAATTTCATATATAGTATTTTGGTTTGTGTCGTTAGAGTTGATTAGTTTTTGGAGTAAATCGGCTGACCGGAAGTTGAACTTAATTCTTCAAAGCTCATTTCCGGTTTTCAAAATATCTCCATTAATATGGTATTTAGGTATATACTATTATTTGTAAAAGTTTTAGAAAATTTAATGTTCTATAACTTTTGGTTGAAACATATTTTTGTATCACTGATTGTGTAGGAGTTATTCATGAAATACTGATAAACCGGAAGTTGCTGATTATGTACTTTGTGGGCGCTCTGGGCTCTATGGGCGAAAGGCCAATTTCATCGTTTTTCATCGATCATGTCCCGTAAAAATTATTTATCATGTTTTTGGCATCAAAGATAATATATAATATTAATAACTCAAATTCCAAGTTTAGATGGAATATAGAGTTCGAAATTATTGCGGTAGATAAATATTTACATCTTATATATATGGAGAAAGTCATGTGCTGGCCACATCAGATTTTTCATGAAAACAATACTTTCTCTATACTTCGTATCTGGAGAAAGTAAAAATCTGATGTGGCCAGTGCATGACTTTCTCCATATATAAGATGTAAATATTTATCTACGACAGTAATTTCGAACTCTATATTCCATCTAAACTTAGAAGATGAGTGATTAATTCATATATTATTATCTTTTACATCACAAACATTATAAATAATGTTTTTCGGGACATGATCGATGAAAAACGATGAAATTGGCCTTTCGCCCATAGAGCCCAGAGCACCCACAAAGTACATAATCAGCAACTTCCGGTTTATCAGTATTTTATGAATAACTCCTAAAAAATTTCTTTAACAAAAATATGTTTCATACAAAAGTTATAGTAAATATTATTTTCTAAAACTTTTATAATAAATAGTATATACCTAAATATCAGAATAATGAAGATATTTTGCAAAACCGGAAATGAGCTTTGATAAGTAAACCTCAATTTCCGGTTAACCGATTTACTCCAAAAACTAATCAACTCTGACAGCACACACCACAGTACTATATATGAAGTTTGGTATTGATACGGCCAATAGTTTTTACGGTAGAGCGACCACAAGCGCACACACACACACACACTGACATCATTCCGAAAATGGTCAAAACGTGTTCTAGGGACCCCAAAACATGTATTTCCGTTGAAATTTCGAAGTCGAATTTTTTCATGAAAACAATACTTTCTCTATACTTCGTATATGGAGAAAGTAAAAATCGTGCGATGTCTCTCCTAGGCCTACTTTATCGTTTCACCGATATCAAAGACCCTCTGGCTCTTTCCCTATACTTTTCCTCCTTCCTACTGTATCTTATTGCTCCCCCATCTGGTCTATGTCCTCTCCAACTCATCTTTCCTCATTAGACAGAACTTCTTTCTCAGAATTGTAAAAGCCAGAGTTCCTTCCTTCCGTCAAGCCTCTAAAAATTCTATCTTAACTTCACTATCCTTGGAATCTCTTTCTGTCACTAGATCAAAACATGATTTATCCTTCTTAAATTCACTGCTGAACTCCCTTTATGACTGTATACAAACTTTCACTTACCAAGTGCTCCCTTTTCTTTCGTCTTCCTTCTCTGATGAATTCCTTCTTCTATTTATCCTTTATCTAAACGGAAATTTTTGAACCTGAGCTTACCACACACCAGATCCATATAATTGTAAAATCTACCTTTATGTTTGTTTTCTGTTTCTCTATATTTTATGTCCCTTTTTAACTATTTATGTTTATTACTATACTATATGTATATTTTTATATTTCACATTAAATTTGCATTATTATGCTGTATGTGAAATTTTAATAAATAAATAAAAATGACTTTCTCCGCCGTGATTCTCTGCCGTTGTCTCCTCCACAATCTGCGAACGGGAACAGCAATCCCATTCGCCTCTCGATTCCGCAGCCCTTTAATACCACTTCCATTGTCCGCACTTTTAGCGCTATGCTTCACAACAAGGAGGAAACTACACTTAAATGTGAACAAAAGTCGGATAATTCGTTCATCCTTAATTAAATATGTACACTCGCTGCTACGGTAGCGTAAACTCTTGTTCAATGCGACATCAATAGCCGGTGGCGTCTTTTTGCTTGTATTGGTTGTATTCAACCTATTGGTTCTTATGATAGCGAATGTAATCCAAACATTACCTTGAAGTCCTTCACTTATGCTCTCATTCAATGCATGTTTAATGATTCACTTAAAATTCCATTACTTTTACATTCTAATTAACGTAAATTTGTCTCAAATATCTAACATTGAACCATTATTTGCATAATTAATTATTTTATTTTATTCTCTTTACAGGTAAGCTGCTTTTTCATCTACTTCAAAGTTGAAAGATGGCCCTCCGTATCGCTTCTCTCGTCTCCTCTAGTGAGTACTACAAGTATTTCGTGTTGATTTCTATTGAAGCAGCTAAAATCCTAGAGGGAGGCCTAAGCATTCCTCTTTCTCGTTTCTTTGTCTAGCTTCTAATTTAAGTAATGTTACTCTGTATTTGCAGTAAAACAGTCCACCTTCTCCAAACAAGACAGTTATTAATCTAATGCCGAGGAGAACTTCTTCATTAGGAATACATATCTTAGGAAGATTTATTTTTAAGCACTCTGTAAAATTCAAAATCAATCAAAATTCAATAAATATATTTCCCTTTAGAGTTATCCCAATATATTCATAATTTGTTTGGTGAATTGAGTGAATGAAATATCAGATGTTTTAAATCCCTCTTTATTTCCCTCTGTTTTCGAATATCAGAGGCCACTTAACCATTTTCAAACACTGGTTGAAAGGTGACGTATTTATGATTCAGGATATAATATTGGTATTAATGGCAAATCAGTGTTGATGGAAAAAAACTGGCAGTATTATTTTTTCGAATAACATAAACGCGATCGTAATTAGTATGTTCGGTCATTAACAGTTATTTCTTCGAGTAAAGATATTTATCCACTTTATGAAGTAATTCCATAATTTCATAAAATATTGAGTATTATCTAGTTCCTAATATTCATGAATTTATTTTAATTGTTCAGTGGTAATTTACTTATTAATTTCCTAAGAAGTGATTAAAATTTGCGTTGTCGTCCAAACTATTGGTAAATGCGTCCTCAGTCAACTTCCTAAAAACTGTGAATTCTTTTTTACATTATTTAATCATTAAACACTGTAGTTAGACTGATTTTTGCTTTGTTTTCGAGTTCCCTGCCAAGCGAGCTCTTTTCAATGTGTATTGTAACCGAAAATATTGGTCAATGTGTACAGACATTAAGGAGTCTCCATTCTAAAAAAATCCTTAGATTTTTTGGCCGTTTTTCAGAAATAAAACTTTTCGTCGCGGAATTGAATCTGATAGCGAAATTCCAAGGCTTTTAGTGACGGAGAGAAATTAGCCGAGAGACCGTATCTCTTGGAATGAGTGGAAAATGAAGTGAGGATTGGGACCGCTGTTTTTGTTTGCGTAGCCGAGGAAATTACCCGTGGAAGCTAGTCTTAAAGGCTAAGAAAATCCTATGTGTATTTGTCTCGGAAACAAATTTACCGTGGAGGAAAAGTAATAGAGACCAGTTAGGAAACCCTTTAACGCCTCTTGCTCCAGTACTCCCCGTTCTCTTGGCATCTCTGCGGGAGACATTTGAACGTCTTGGAAGAAATAAAAGGATTAGGGAAAGGTCACGGGGGAATTAAGGGTTCATATGAGAGGTGACAGGAAGGGGAGGGTGAATAACCGGAGGAAAGGCGTGATTGGCCGGAGACTGTCTTAGTCAAAGATGTCCGTGAAGACTCTCATTAAAAAGAGAAGAAAGGAATAAAACGGCAGTTCCTAGTTTGAGATCCTCCGGAGTCTCGGTGGCAGCTATAAAAAGGAAATGTTTTGTACGTAGGTATTGTCTGCGCTGTTGTGAAGGGTTGATGAAGTCGGTTCCTTACGTTAGATTTGTCTATCAACTACCTAAAGTCTTACATACACAGAAAAATATATTCCATGTTATGGGATATTCCAAGTAATTTCCAAGAATTTCGTTTGACTCAATGCTAGCGATACATATTTCAGCTTCGAAATCTCATATTGAAGATAAAGTTTTTTTTAGCTTTTTTATCAGCGAAAATGTGATTTTTCTTGGGTTTCCGAAAGTTTTACGATCTCCTTGGAATTCCAGACTGGTGCGATTCTGGAGGACAATTTTATTCGGGTGATAGTTTTCAAGTCGAGATTAGGGTTTTTTATTCAGTTGTTTATGCTTCTGCGACACATCTGCGCCCTCGTACTCCTTGCAAATTGAAAAAATTATAATACAAATGCAATATTATCTCATATTTCGGTACGAACTCCCGCTGGTGTAATTCTTTCACGTGATTTGCGTTTTCTTTATCTGTGCAGAATTTAGACATGTATTTTTCCCACCGTAAAGCTGACGTAAATGACTCATTTTACAGCAAATTATATTGTGGATTTATTCAAAGGTGTTTACGAACGTTTAGCTCATTTTAACATAATTTTGATTAATCCTCGAGATTTTCTCGTGTATTTAGGAATTTGAATCATTAGGTGAGTTGCGATGCTGCTTGTAATTACTGCTAAACTATATGATCAGCACAATATATCCTTAAATATGCTGCTTCTGGTATCTTTGTTGCATTGAAAAATAAACCTAGTAAAATGCATGTTTTCAATATGATCTTTTACATAGACAAACATGTCAACCTGACTTCAAGAGATGATCCATAGCCTTCTGATTTAATTTATTAATTATGTTTTTAATTTGTTTATTATGTATCTCTGTTTGAGGGTCTTCAGTTGGCAGTCCCGACCCTCGCCTAAAACAAACACATACACAAATATAAGAAGCAATGCTATACATGCCTTATTTATGCAGTCTCCCCCTAGAAAACACTGTTATGCACATTCATCCCACATGTCCCATAATTACGGCATAGTCAGTTTACATCTTAAAGTCACGAGTGATTTTGTCGAATTTTAATCTTTAAAATTACAGTTTATTGAAAAAATTGCAGAAACTTCTCAATAATTCCAGTATTTTGCAATAAACATCTACATTTAAACTCTTTTTGATTTCGGTAATGGCTTGAATACCTCTTCAGGCAACGCATTCCTTCGTAAAATCCTCTTTTTATTAACTAATACTTTTATAAACAAATAACTTTACTTGGTTTCTTCTTTAATTCATTCTCATGTTTATTTGTTATTGTTTGGAGCTAATTTCAAAATCAAATTCCATTGGCTCAAACTATTATATTACGTTTAACTCTTCTGGAGCCTTATCATTAGCCATTTTATGAGTCGAAAAAGCTAAAAATAGAATTCCCTAAAAGGTTTGTTTAAAGTGTCTCTGAATTTTTTACTGAAATGACAGTAGCCTATTATCACTTAATAGTTCCTTTTAATTCTTTTGTTGGAATGTATCGGCGAAAATGCAACAACGAAATGTCGTTTGGGAATTCTCGCCCATTCTTCTTCGGATAAATTTGACCTTTTGTTCTGAATTATCGAATAATGTAAAATACTCGAGGTAAGACGTCACTCTTTCCTCTGATTAAATTTTCCACGAGCACCCAAGATTTTTCCTAGGCGTTCAGCATAAGCTACTCCGAGAAATATCTTGTGCATTCAGCCGCAGGATTCTTTCCCGCACGCAGGGACCGCACACAACACTCCGCTTAATATATTTCCACATTTTTACTTTCTCCCTATACGTAATATAGAGAAAGTAATTTATTCGCTAAAAAATTTGAACTCCAGATTTCGACGGAAATAGATGTTTTGGGGCCCATAGAGCATGTTTTAGCTATTTTCCCGAACATGTCTGTCTGTGTGTCCGTGGTAAAAAAGTTTGTGCGCGCTCTATCTTAAAAAGTAATTATCCGATCATTTACAAAATTCATAATTAGTATTTTCCTAACAATGCCAAGAGTTGATTAGTTTTTCATGAATACCGCTTAACCGGAAGTTGTGGTTCATCCGGAACAAGATTTTGTTTCTTAAATATCTCTTGTCAGAATGCAATGTAGGTATGTACTATTATTTATAAAGGTTATAGATAATGTATTTTACTACAACTTTTGTTTGAAACATTTTTTCGTAACACTGTTTGTTTAGAACTTATTCATGAATAATGGTTAACCGGAAGTTGTTGTTCATACAGAAATGGAAGTTTTATATACATATCTCTGTCAGAATCCAAAGTAGTTATATACAATTACATAAACAAGTTATAGATAATGTATTTTACTACAACTTTTGTTTGAAACATTTTTCTGTAACACTTTTGGAGTTAATCATATATTACCGGCATAGGCTTCTGTTTTCAATAAATATGGAGAAAGTCATGTGTTGGCCGCATCAGGTTTTTTACTTTCTCCATATACGAATTATAGAGAAAGTATTGTTTTCATGAAAAAAATCGACTTCGAGATTTCAACGGAAATACACGTTTTGGGGTCCCTAGAACACGTTTTGACCATTTTCGGAATGATGTCTGTGTGTATGTGTGTGTATATATGTGTGTCTGTTATTGTAGGCGCTCTAACGTAAAAACTATATGTCGTATCAATACCAAACTTCATACATAGCATTGTAGTGTGTGCTGTCAGAGTTGATTAGTTTTTGGAGTAAATCGGTTTCCGGAAGTCGAGCTTTCTTCATCAAAGCTCATTTATTTATTTACTTTTGTATGAAACATATGTTTGTATCACTGATTGTTTAGGATTTATTCAGGAAATACTGATAAACCGGAAGTTGCTGATTATGTACTTTGTGGGCGCTCTGGGCTATATGGAGAAAGACCAAATCCATCGTTTTTCATCGAGCATGTCCCGAAAAACATTATTTATAACGTTTGTGACGTAAAAGATAACAATATATAAATTAATCACTCATCTTCCAAGTTTAGATGGATTATAGAGTTCGAAATTACTGTCGTAGATAAATATTTACATCTTATATATGGAGAAAGTCATGTGCTGGCCACATCAGATTTTTGTATCACCGGTTGATTAGGAGTTATTCGTGAAATACTGATAAACCGGAAGTAGCTGTTATGTACTTTGTGGGCGCTCTAACATGAAAACTAATTGTCGGATCAACACCAAGTTTCATAAATAGTATTTTGGTTAGTGTGTTTAGAGTTGATTAGTTTTTGGAGCAATACAGTACACCGGAAGTCGAGCTTCATTCTTCAAAGCTCATTTCCGGTTTTCAAAATATCTCAATTAATATGATATTTAGGTATATACTATTATTTATAATAGTTTTAGAAAATAAAATTTGCTGTTACTTTTGTTGAAATATATTTTTGTAAAACTGATTTTTTAGGAGATATTCATGAAATACTGATAAACCGGAAGTTGCCGATTTTGTACTTCATGAGCGCTCTGGGCGCTGTGGGCGAATAGCCATTTCATCGTTTTTCATCGAGCATGTCCCGAAAAACATTATTTATAATGTTGGTGACGTAATATATAATATGATATAAATTAATCACTCATCTTCAAAGTTTAGATGGAATACAGAGTTCGAAAATACTGTCGTAGATAAATATTTACATCTTATATATGGAGAAAGTCATGTGCTGGCCACATCAGATTTTTTCTATTCCAGAAGAACAAACGGTCTCGTAGGAGAGTATCTAGGTTAGCAGGCACAAATTCTGATCGAAGGCGGGCTGATTGGAGTGGATACAGCTGTGTGCTTTGCATTATGCAGAGCCTCCTTCGTACTCCGCCTTCGACAATTCATCGGCTGTCATACACACCATTGTGTATCACACAATACATAATTATTATTATTGTTGTAATGATTAATTACGTTACGACTATTATCTTTTGACCACCCGACCACTTGCAATACACCTTGAACCTCACGGATATATCACTGAAAGGCTTTTAGATCCATGTCTAATTATTCGTAAATTATATATAAATTATCTTCTAAAGCGACTGACATCTTGCGTTAGTATTTGCTCTCAACTTGATCAGTGTGTGAAATATTTGAAAGTCTCGAGATAGATTTAATCTATACTTGTAAACTATGCTTAACTGAATTTCAACCTAAGCTGTGCATACACAATGAAACAATTTCCATAAATGTAGTGTACTTGATGATTAAAAGCGACACCGAATATATTTTAAATGTTCGGCCGTGTGTGTGCTACACCATCTATTAAAAAACTATTCAATGGATCTTGATAAAATTTGTGCACTCACGTATCGTATTATAAGTATAAAGACTGAGGAAAAGACATCCTCGAAAGGAAAAATGGATAAATTTCGGGCGATGGAAGTGAAATATACATTAGGGGGAAGAGAGATGTGCCTCTCTGAGATATAGGTCACCGGTTTCATTTAGGCCCACCATTTTGCGGCGGTTTAGGACCACTGGTGGTAGATGTAGTATACGGTGGTAGGCCCGTCACTCCCGATGACATTCCAAGCATTTATATCGATGCTGAATTAATGTTAAGTATTATTAAGTAATGATGCCCCCTGGTGGTCATGTGGGTAACGCGTTCCCTTTTGGCGGAAACGGTCCCAGGTTCGATTAGCGGTGGGGGCGATGATGTTTACGCAGCATCGAAACAATTGGAAAGCTAACTGAATTCAGAGGTCCAGGATACGGAAAACCATTTATGGCGGTGCGACAGTCGACCTCGCGTCACCCACGATGAAAACCGCCAAATCCCCTCTTAGGGATATCGTGGCACGGGTTTTTTCTTTCTTTATTATTATTAAGTGAGTTTCGTGAATTAGTATTATTACCGGCCTTGGTGGCCGAGTGGATAGCATGCCATCTAAGCTATCGCTCCTACCCCAAGGTCCCGGGTTCGAATCCCGGCTGATCGGATTTTTCCGATTCAGGGAATGGTTGTGTGTGTTCGTTGTTGCTGTTGCCTCGGTGAAGCACCTCCTGAAAAGTTCATCAGAGCTTAGGAGGACTTCACCGGTAAAGGGCAACAGTAGCTAGGCATGAAAAAAAAAAAAGTATTATGTTGAGAATAGTAGAAAAGTTCTCTTAACAGCGCGGTTCTGTGAGGTGGGTATCCTGTTTTTCTTTCTTTGGAAGTACAGTCGAACCTCAATAACTCGAATACTTCGATAACTCGAAGAAAACGGCCGGCCCTTGAGAAAACCTCGATTAGTCGAAGAAAAAACAGTACATAACTCGATTTTTTTCCTGACGACGTTTTGGGCGTAAAAACCTTTATAAGTCGAATTTTCGGTAGCCCGACCTCTATAACTCGAATTTTCCAAGAATTTACTCTTTTTTTATCTTGATTTTATAAGTGTTGCTGATTACCAAAGTTCGTACAGTAATTCATTCCGTATTCTGAGAGATGTACAACTTTTAATTGTTATGAAAATTTGAATTTACCCAAAGAAAAAGCTTACGTACTTAAAATTTTCCTAATACCAGCTGTCTCTTTTATTTCCCAAGATTTATACCCCACTTTTAAGTAAGTACTGCAAAAAATTCTCAATAAGTCACTAGATTTTGTTGTATGGTCTTAACCAAAAATGAAATTTTAATGCAGTGGTAAACATAAGAAAACCTCGATAAGTGCAATTCTAGGTTACAGAACCTCGATAAGTCGAAACCTTGATTACTCGAAACCTCGGCAATTCGAACTTTTAAACCAGTCCCTTGAGATTCGAGTTATCGAGGTTCGACTGTATCTCCATGGTAACCGGAAAAAAACTTAATTTTTGTTGGAAGGTTAATCGAATGCAAACGAAATTTATTCCACTCCGATTTTCGGCGTCCAAAAACACCATTTTACTCGAATTGTAGTGGAAGTAAATTAACCAATTACATGTTACAGCGAATGTATACTTACTATAAGAATTATTTATGTTTATCAAACTTAATAACTTGATGATTATTTTTTCGCCCTCTGAGTTTCATTTTGAAATCAGTGTACAAGAAAACATTCATGGAAGTAATAGAAGAAGTTTCAGGGAATGATTTTTAATGTGAGGACTGATAAAACTGTTTGATGTCGTCAGACGGAGCGAATTCTGGTTCCAAACGATATAAAGTTATTTTATTCACCCAGGGTGAAAATAGTACGAATTGTATGATCTGTCCTGTCATTAATACCCTTAAAAAGTACTTGTTAATTATATTTCTCTAAAGCATTTGATCCCGTTATTGACTTTATCGGTCATCTTTCGGCCTCTTTCGAAACACGTATTTGTTCCGTTGTATCTACAATACTCTTCCACTACTTCTCTATTTCCTCTAATTATTAATATTTTGTTTCTACGATCAATTCTCCTTCATAATTTGAATCATATATCGTAGAATATCAATGTAACTAATTATAATATACCAGGAAAACCTCGTGATTCGCCTTTCTCCTTACTGATGTCTCCGCAATCCTTCCTCTATCGTTTTTATGTAACTTAACCACTTAAATCTGTCCTATAATTTCTTAATCTTTGCATTAATTTTCCACGTCTATGTCATCCCTTATTATTTTTACCAATCGATCCACTGTCATGATTAAAACATTGCTCCTTTATATCAACAAAACTAATTATAATGCTATGGAGATTCATCTATCCAATTTGGTTTCCCTTTTCTTATTGTAAATACATGCATATATACATACATAAGAGTTCTACCATTCAATGGGTTTTTGTTATACCTTGTTATGGTTTCTTGGTTGCTTACCCCACTCTTATTGTCATCCAACATATTCTGCCTTTGCCACACCCTCCAATTTTCTCATTCTCCTTTTACGCTTTGACTCTAGTATAACTTTTGTGCTTTCCGTACGATCGAAGGAGTAAGTGATTATTTCACGCATCCCGATCTTCATCGAGCGATTTCATCCATTAAATGGCCGCTTCCTCGTTGCCCTTCCAATTGCACGGCCTCGGTGGTCCTCCGCATTAAACATTAATTTGGACAAAAAGCCTCCTCGCTTTGATCCGCGATTTTTGCGAAGGCCGCAGCCTCCGAGGGGATAGAAACCAGGCGCCGGCGTAGGGAATATTAATTAAATATTATTAAACTTAAACATTCACTTTCAGTAGTTTCACTGTTTTCTGGGAGAATCGATTTGCCTTCTATTGGATTCAAGACACTCTCCAAAACATTTGTTTGCAAGAATACTTCTGGTCTATCTGGAAAACACGACTTCAGTATAAAATTACTCTTTATGGAGAAGCCTGCTCAATTCGGCAACATTATAGTGGTATTGTCTGTTATGGAAATCATAAGCACTGTGTTTATAATTCAAGCCATCTTTCGAGATATTAAGGAATCACGCATTTATTTTCAATTTAAAAAATGAGAAGAAATCGTCAGTGAAGAAAGCTCACCTCTTATCTAAAATATAGTTTAATATCTCTGGCTGCTGTAGACATATAAAGTTTGGATTTGGTAATCAAACCTTAGGAAATATACTCCTGTTATGCTTGGAAAGTATGGAGAAGTCTGCTACGGCTGAGTTGAGCAGTCTCGTTTCGAATTCACAGCAAATTTCCCCGGTAATGGCCACGAACTATACAAGTTAAATATTCCGCCTCTGATCGGAAAGGCACATGCGGCCTTTGGCGTTGCTCCAGATTTGATTGTCTATAGAATATGTCATTTAGCCACCTCTACAACTCCCTCAATATCGGCTCAATTCTTCTTCGTCATTAACATTTATCGAAACCGTCACTATAATTTCTACAACTAACCTCAACTGGAAGGTTGGTAGGGATTGAATCAGATGAAGTCGGTCATTGGCATCTGATATCTAGCGCCGCACCACTCCACTCCGCCTTCACCTTCGCCTTTTATTCCCGCATTTCTCCGCTCCGTAAATTCATAACTACGTGTAAGTGTTGGACTTACGTTAGTGCTTGTTGGGAATCTTAGGTGAATAGCTCTTCCGAGGTTAAAATTGGCTCCAATGTTAGAGTGGCCGATATGAGTGGAGTCCTCAGATACTGATGCGGGGCACACAATTTTAGTGTCGTTGTTATGTGCGAGACAATTTGTACGCTAATACTTACAGCGAGCCACATTGCCAGGTGTTTGTTGAAGTTATCATTTTTAGCTGTAAAATTGATATTTTAAAATTTTTTGTTTTGTTAATATTATTTTTATAAATTACTTTTGCCTTTCACTCTATACTAATATAATTAATGTCAATTTGTCTATGTGTAAAATTTAAAATTTTATGTGAAAGAGGCCTAAACACGCCTAATAAATGGTCCAATAATAATGATAACGTGTAGAATCCCTAGATATTGATGCAACACCGGGACATTTACTGTTTCGGTGTCCTGCATCCCGGATTCCTTGCTGATTCAACATTATTTAGCGTCCCCGTTCCGTATTAATATAATTTATTATGTTTCTTCTCCACTTAAGTGATGCAAAATATGTTTCAAAAATAAAATTCCTCAATGCGTCATTTTTATAACAATGAAAAACATCGAGTGAAACTTTGTGGAATGGGATAAAAAACAAAATTTCGCGGTTGGGATATCACTGTTTATCTGTTATCCTGGGCTAAACGAAAATTTAATTTGGCGTCGTTAGGGGTATTAATTTTTTTCTAATGGGCTCATTCCTTTCTTTTCCTTTCATTTGTAACATACAATGGGCTTTTGTCGTGTCAACCAATTTAAAACTTTGCAATTTTATCGCACATATTGAGCGCATGATATTTTATGCGGTTGATTTTAGCATAGTTGACCGACACCCGAAATTAAACTTGATCCACTAAGTTTCGCCAACGTCAGACGAAAGATGAGGCGTATCTTTCTGAGCTAAACAGTCTTCAAATTATCAGAAAATAATTTATTGCTCTTGTGTATCGAGGATTCAAAATGGACGCACCCCCTGAAATAAGAACTTAACTAACAG
Organism: Sympetrum striolatum; assembly: GCA_947579665.1. NCBI lineage: Eukaryota > Metazoa > Arthropoda > Insecta > Odonata > Libellulidae > Sympetrum > Sympetrum striolatum. The sequence goes on from CANPUZ010000116.1 coordinate 157,527, forward strand.
AAATTATCGATGACTCGTACATGAATAATATTATTTCTAATTCTTAGAATGCTTAATAATCAAGTCTTTTGATCTTAATAATCTTAATTTTTGTTTACCAAAATCCATTTTATTATGATTACTTCAAGCTTATCTTAGTACCCATAAAGTACGACTACGTTTCGAAAGATATTTCCTTTTTGTGACGACGCTGCATTGTTTCAAAGAAGATTATGAATTCTCAACATTAATATTGAAGATAAAGCTAACGTAGAATCCCATAGAATAGGAGAAATTTATCAAATTAACTTAATGTTGTAAATATTTCGCTAAGCTAATTTTTCATTCCCTATCACAATTTCAAAATTTTGGAAGTTATTCATGAAAGATATTTCCTCAGTTCGAACTTTATTTCTTCTCGATATTCATTATAATTTAGTTAATATTTTATTTTTAAGAATTAACTTAATATCTAAAAGGTATCTAGGTAATTGTAATTGCAGATGGTGAATATCGTATGAAAGAAAATTTTATTTTAGCTGAAATTGATTTCATGTATCTACATCTACATTAATACCCTACAAGCCGCCTTTCGGCGTGTGGCATGGGATGTAAACACCAGTGGAATCTAAACTACTTCCTTATTCGGTTAGTGTCACGTATTGTTCGTGGAAAGAATGAATCTCTAAAACGATTCGTCCTAGCATCTATTTCTCTTAACTTACGGTCATTATCGGATCGACCGACGTAGCAGGGGGGTTGCATGATACCGATTGTATCTTTGGAAAATGTAGTTTCCCTGAATTTATTAAGCAATCGCAGCTTCCAATCTCCTTTCTTTCAAGGATTCCCAACCTACTTCTGAGAGCATTTTTGTAACGCTTGCTTTATGTAAAAGAAACACCGAAATGCTGCTTCAGAATTTATTAGCATAATAGTATATGGAAATAAATTCAAGCTGTGTCTCGTAGCCAGTTCTTAGACAATAGTAGTTTTACATTTTTTAAACGCGCAATTGCTAGTGTTTCATGGAAAAAATTTAGTATCGATGGAGAACGTTCCGTCTTTTTTCGCTAATGTTTTTTTCGTTGAGAAACTCTTTGTACTGCATGCGTCTCTTTAGGTGTTCCAAGGCAAAGACAGCCATGAAAGGTTTCCCAGACTATTATATATGCACGGCGCATCTCTTTGGAGAAGCAAAGCGGAAAATGAAATATCACGATTCGGGCACCCCTTTGAGTTCACCATTCGACAGTTATCTTTCGGTTGCAATTGGACGTGAAAGGATCATTCAGACGAAATCACATTCACCAATAAATGCCACTTATTATATGCATCGGCGTATGCGAAACCGTGAAATTAGCTCCCCTCTCGACTGCGGTCGAAACGTTTGTGTTGCAGATTGAGTGATGCCATCGCCAAATCAAGATATATCAATATTGGCTCGTATTCTGAGTTCTAGGTTCTGAGCAACGATACGGAATTCCTCATAACGTAGTAGCCTCGAGGCTGTATTTATGCCACACAGGCAGTACCAACGAAAGCTGTGTGTAATCCTGCGGTGCCTATCATAGGCGGAATCCGTGCAGCGGAAGGCCTTTTTCGGCAGAAGAGAAGCCAGAGCTTGAAATGCGTTCTATGCAGGCTCTAGAGGTCTGCATGGGCCGGGCTCGGGCCGGGTAAGCAGGCAGTCTATCGGGCTCGGGCCGGGCCCGGGCCTGGTAAGCAGGCAGTCTATCGGGCTCGGGCCGGGCCTGGGCCCAAGAATAAATTTCGATAAGGTTTGCACGTAAATCTAATTTTTATCGCATGCAGGGTTTGTTTCTTTTGCAAAATTAAATTAGTAAAAAAAAGTCTTACGAAGTCAAGACAAGTACCAAAAGAAAGGAAATTGAATGAATACTTTTATTTCAGTCGAGGAATATTGCTTTCTATTTGAATTGCGAGAACAGCGATGAAATAAACGAAAAATTCCGGGAAAGTTTGAGGTTGTAAACAAAAAAATTCTCATTGACAGCCACAGTGATTGTTGAATCAATAGTCAAGGTTTTCACCGTTAGATTAGATAGTGTAGATCAACCCGATCGATGGGAGAACAATATTTTTAAGTGTTAATAGCAACCTAACCTTATTTATAGCAACGTATACTTCTAATATTGGAATTTTATTTCATGAGTAGAAATATAGAATCTATTAACCGAAACGCTTCTACTAGGCATTTAATAATTCAGATAAGTGTTTATTATGTAAGTAGCTTATGACGGAGCCTTTGTGCGACCCTGCTTTATCATACAATGTAAATTACTGCTATGTAGATATTTATGAAGTGATATGTTTTTCATCAATTTAAGACTTATTTTCAGATTTAAATTTCATTACTTCTTTCGTTTTACATTCTTTTCATTTTTCCGTTGAGAATCAACGGGCACTTTCGCTATTTTAACGTATTTATTAAAGCGAGTGTAATTGAAGTATTGTACAACGTTCTTTAGTAGGGTATTTATTACTCAATGCATTTTGGATGAAAGTGTAATATCTTGTTGAAACATCGTGAAAAAGTGGATTATCCAGGATTATCTCATTTTCAATGACGTCAGACGTTCAGAAGGAAATATGATAGAGGAATGAAAGAAGCAATTATCATCCATTAAACTTCTAAAGAATTTATATATTTATATGTAATATTTATAGAATTCACCTGAATAGAACTTTCAACAATGACAAAGTAATAGCTGAGTAGACCTGAAATAAATACCGGCTAAGTAGGAATTACGTGAGAAAATGTCAAATTTGACACTCAAAATACTTTAAAATGTTGATTAAAATCTACCATTCTTAAGCCAACGCTTTATAAGAGAGACATTTACGATCAAATAATGGAAAATGTCACTTTAGATTTACATTTCAGCCTTGCAAACTACCAGTTGCGTATGCCAGGGGGTGTAAAACACATCCTTTTCTAGCCTGGATAACCTTTAGCATATATAATACTTCGCCGGAAAACGACCACTAATAAACATCCGTCCTGGGAACTATTTCCCTGTGTTGCTTTTACGTTTTCACTTGATATTCTGTACTTTTACAAACTGAAGATTCTGTATGTTACAGCTCTTTTACTTTCACCCCGTTGAGAATCAACGGGCACTTCTCCTGGTAAGGTTCTAAAATCACAGTCCTCCAGAAGAGAATTAATTTCCCCTTCAATTAATATTGGACCTTATCGACATACGCTCGAAGGATCTCAGTTAACGCTATGTTTAATACTGCGCCAGTTATAAATTCTTGAAATGCGTGTAAATGTAAACTGGCGCCAGTAATACTGGCGCGAGTTTACTTTCAAACAACTGGCACCAGCAATCATTGCATGTGGAAACCCAGCTTTATTTATCCATTGTACCAAGTGAGGCAAGTGGCATAAGGTCATAATCGAAGCCAGCGGGAAAGGGATGCCGGAAATGCCTCGTAGATACTGTCTTATGAGTAATGGACAATTAAAAAGCGGGCGAGAGGAGGCGCAAGGCCTATGAGGAAAGATTAGGGTGTAAACAAAGTAGACGCTGACGACGCCTCCCAGTCTAGAGCCTGCTCGGCGACGAATGTCCTCTGGCCGTTCTTTGCCCTCCACAGCAAGATTTTTAGTTTTCTGTTGGTGTTAGATGCTTGTGGTTCACTTCTCTAGCGTAGAGAAAATTTTCTCCCAAGAAACTTATTTTTTTGGTGCTTTTTCCTTGACCGATTGCATCAGTGATGGTGATTCAGAGTAGTGATTTTGTAAAGCTGTTCCCGTAAGGTAAACTCGTCGAGTTTTCGATAGTTTTCCTTTTTTACGTAGAAATTGTAATATTGACAGTGCTTATCATTCTATAATGGAGTTAATCAAAGAAAAATTAAAAAGTGGAGAATACATTACGGTCAGAAAAACTAACGTAAAAAGTGAAGTTTGGAAATCGTTTGAGGTGGTTCGCAACAAAGAGACGAATGAAGACATCGAAGCAGTACAGTGTCTAAAGTGCAAAACCCTCCTTCGATATAGCGGTACGAAGACAGGAAACTCACATTTGAGTCGACATTCGTGCAAATTCGGAATAAGTGCAGGACAGAAATCAATTAAAAGCCATTTCAATACGTCCAAACCAAAAGTATCGCAAGATATTAAAAAACAGGTGACAGATGGTTGCGTGAAGTTGTGTTGTAAAGACATCAGGCCATTTGATATTGTTGCTGGAGAAGGTTTTTTTCAATATTCTCAGCTATTAATTAAACTGGGAGCTCTTCACGGGAACATAGATGTAAAGGACATTTTACCCCACCCCACAACCATTTCCCGCAACATAAATGCTGAAGCTGATACCCTTCGTAAGTCTTTTATCCCAATGATTCAGAAAGTGGTAGATTCAGATGAATGTGCTGCAACAACGGATACGTGGGTCGATGATTTCCGGAAAACTTCCTATACTACCTTAACGGTACACTTCTTAGACGGAAATTGGAAACTCATAAGCAGAGTTTTATTTACTTCCGAATTTCCCGATGAAAGAAAAACAGGAGAGAACATTAGGAACGAAATTAAACGAAGAATGAAATCCGACACTCTTTCTAAGATGGTGTTTGTTACAGATAGAGGTTCCAACATAATCAACGCTCTTATATCAGATTAGATTGCTGTTCTCATATCCTTAACACAATATTAAGACATACATTTTGTAAAGATTATTTAGCTGTAAATTTGCCTCATATTAATTCAGCTGCAATAGAAATTAAGAATTTAGTTACATATTTTAAGAAAACTGGATTGGTGAAAAAGTTGTCAAAAACTTTACAGCAAGAATGCGAAACACGTTTTTACAGCAGGATTGATATGTACGATTCAGTGAAAGAAACTTACGATGAGATAGTGAGTATTTTAAGATGCCGGGATGAGGAGCATAGAATAGCTAACTTTGGCCGCGAAACATTAAGCATGTTAACCTCTTTTCTGAAACCATTCAAAGAGGCATCGCTTAAACTAGAAGGTGATAAATATCCAACCCTTCCTCTAGTCTTGTTAATCAAGGCTAGCTTGTTAACTCATCTCAAAGTGCAGCCAGATGACGCAGATGATTTGATTACTTTGAAAAACAAAACTCTAACCGTTCTTTTGGAAAAGTTTAAAATCCATAACTTTCATCGGATATCCACATTTTTGTGGCCCAATTTCCGCTGAAAATGCTAAGTGACGAGGAGAGGACAATCACAATGAGTGACGTGCGAGAATTAATGGGGAAATTTTCAAGGGTTGACCGAGTGGGTGATGGAGTAAGCGAGGAGGGCAGCAATTCTACAAGTAGTGCCTTTCAGAATACAAAAAGACATTGCAAGTGACGATAGCTAGATTCCCCCTAAGAAACTAAAAAGTCTAGATTTCAGCGGTTTCGAAGATACGCGTGCTAAAACTACCACCGAAATAGAAGTATATGTAGGACTCAATATTGACCATGTGAATGAAAATGAGTTACTGAATTGGTGGAAGAGCAATGAAATCAATTTTCCACTGCTCTCCCGTGTGGCGTATTCTCTCTGTGCCTGCCACAAGTGCAAGTAGTGAGAGAAATTTTAGTTTAGCAGGCTTTCTGGTGCAAGAGCGTAGAACCAGTTTGAATAGTGACATTGTTGACTCTATTCTGTTCCTCCATAGTAACATGGATTAAAAAAAGAAGACACCAAAGAAGTTTGCGGAAGGTGGGTACAAATATTCCATTATTTGTTTGTTAACAAAACTCTTGTTGAGTGAATTACTAATGTACATTTTCACAATAATACGATAGAAATAAAATAAATCTGACTCAGATTACAAATAAAATCAGTTGAATAATTTTATGTTTTGTTGTTTTGCTTACTGAATTTACTTACATATATCACTTTCTGTTATGTTGACAACAGTTGAAACTACTGTAATTAACGCATATTAAGTTATTTTTACTTTTCATATTGATATTTGATTTTTTATTCCAAAATTTCTTATCTTTTGTTATATAAAATGTTTATAAACATAATTTTTTAAAATTTATTTTATTTAGTTTTTATAAAATTTTCATGCTTTAAAATCCGCTATGTATTGAAAACTTTTTTTTCGCTGAAGACCATCATGAAATGATATTACTGTCCTTTTTTCAGAACAAATTATCATTTACTTGCTAACATTGTCTATTTTAATTAACATTTCTCCAGTAAAATCACTTAGAAAATAAATTAAAACTTCAATGACGAAAAAAAAACGAAATTATTGATTCATTTTCGTTTAATTTAGTTTCTATATATTTTGGCATTGCTGAAGAAGTAAAGTAAATTTACTGTTTCTATGTTCGGGCCGGGCCGGGCTCGGGCTCGAAATCTTTTTCCTACGTTCGGGCCGGGCCGGGCTCGGGCTCAACAACAGACGGGCCGGGCCGGGCTCGTGTTGAAATTTTCGGCCCGTGCAGACCTCTAGCAGGCTCCTTTTGCTTTGAATGCGATAGCTTTATTTGAACGAAATGAATCTTTTATTATATGAGGATTATTCACATTAAAACGTAAATGATTGGAGGAAATGTATAATGATGAACATGTTCTCTTGTTCACTTAAAAGCGATTTCTTTGACATAAACTCCAAATTAGGTGCATCATATGCTCTCTATTTTTACTTTCTCCATATACGCAGCATAGAGAGAGTATTGTTTTCTTTAATAAAAATTAACTCCGAGATTTCTACGGAAATACATGTTTTGGGGTCCCTAGAACACGTTTTGACCATTTTCGGAATGGTGTCTGTGTGTTTGTGCTTGTGGGCGCTCTAACGTGTAAACTATCAGCCGTGTCAGTATCAAACTTCACATATATCACTGTGGCAAGTACTGTCAGAGTTGATTAGTTTTTGGAGAAAATCGGTTAACCGGAAGAAAAGCTTTTTTTTCTTCGAGGCATATTTGCGTTTTTGTGAAATATCTCAATAAATACGAAATTTAGGTAAAAACTATTATTTATAAAATTTTTAGATAAAGTACTTTACTATAACTTCTGTGGTGAACATATTTTTGTATCACTGATCGCTTAGGAGTTATTCTTGAAATACTGAAAAAACCGGAAGTAGCTGATTATGTACTTTGTGGGCGCTCTAATATGAAAACTATTTATCGTATCAACACCAAATTTCATATATAGTACATTGGTTATTGTCTTTAAGGTTGATTAGTTTTTGAAATAAAACGGTTCGACAGAAGTAGAGCTTTACTTTCCGAAACTCCTTTCCGAGTTTTGCAAAATATCTCCATTAATCTTATTTAAAGGTATATACTTTCTTTTACAAAAGGTTTAGAAAATGATATTTACTATAACTTTTGTATGAAACATATTTTTATATAACTTATTGTTTAGGAGTTATTCAGGAAATACTGATAAACCGGAAGTTGCTGATTATGTACTTTGAGGGCGCTCTGGGTGCTGTGGGGGAAAGGTCAATTTCATCGTTTTTCATCGAACATGTCCCGAAAAACATTATCTATAATGTTTGTGAAGTAAAAGATAATTTGATATAAATTAATCATTTATCTTCCAAGTTTTGATGGAATATAGAGTTCGAAATTACTGTCGTAGATAAATATTGATATCTTAAGTATGGAGAAAGTCATGTGCTGGCCACATCAGATATGCATCATAAAATTTTGTAGCTGATATTCGTCATTAATAATATCCAAGTACTTTCATCTCTGCTAATCAATGTAACATAATAGCGGTATTATGACGAAGAATAACTAATTTGTACTTTTTCCACAGTATTTAAAATAAATAATATATAATAAATACTGTGGATAAAGTACAAATTTGTTATTTCTCATCATGACGTATTTCCACAAGACATCGCCCGAGACTGTGGATTTTAGCGGCATTATGATTTGAGAGGTAAGGAGGATTGAATAAATCTATTTGTAGAAATGGTACGTCAATGATATTTAAATTAATCAGAGGGGAGTAATAACTGGGTGAAATTAGTGAATGGAATTCGGAACGGAAGGAATGTACAATTTTGCTCAATAGTGTGAGATACACGAAGTTAGGAATTGTATTGGAATATATAAATGTATAGGAAGGGATGGCTTTCATGCTAAGAAACTTAATAGTGTAATTCAGCGTGCTTGCGCAAGTACGTAAATGCATTTTATTCTGTCATCGTATGAAGTTTCTTACTTGTTTGTAAACGATCTTATCCTTTTAAATGGTCCTACTTCTCCTGTTGCGCTACATGAGTTTCCTATTTATCCTATATCTTTCATTCCTATTTCCCGGAACTCTTTTCCAGACGAAACACATAGTTAAGGTTTGATATCCTCGCATCCTCTATTCATTAGCTTTGAGATAAAAATTTTAATCGATTCCTAACCGGGAAACGTCTGCCACCTTCGGAGGAGAATTAATCCCACCGCAGCCCAAATAAATGAGGAAGCCTCGAAAAAGCCCGATATCGGTCTAATAAAAAACATTACCGTCTTCATCCCTTTCCCTTCTTCCATCCAAACCAGTCCATTTGAGGAGCACACATGCGCGAGGGCTAACAAATGGAAAACTAACGAAATACCTCTCTGCTGACGATGCCGCCTTACGCACCCTGTCTTCCATCATCTCTTCTTCTCTCCGATCTTTCGTTTCCTTTGGCAATCCATTTCCGCTTCCGGAAAAATCAACGCTGGAGAATCACTGGAATCCTTTCGTTAGTCATTTGTTTACGAAAGGTTCTTCTACGACCCTATTGGTAACTTATGTACTGACGAAGGGTAAATTTAACTTCGTTGAAGTGCATGATGAAGTATTGTAAGTAGATTCACCTCAAATTCGCAAGAGGAATGCCATGTCTCGTACGTAAAAATGTGCAAGTGTTTTAGAAATAATAACTATTGTTTTGTTTTTATATTAAGTTTAAATTGAATTATTTAATCATTAAAGCTTATGCCATTTTTTGACGCAACCCTTTTACCCAGATATGTTCAGAAGAATTGTAAATATTACTTCATAGATGTCTATGACTATCTTATAGACATTTCTTTGGTATTTGAGAATGGATGCGCGAATCACTACTAAAGATACCTTTTCGGTGTAAACTAGAATTAAATGGAGATAATTATACCTAGTGTATGACTTTAACGATTTTAATATTTATGATAGAATCACATAAGCTTAATTATGCATGTTAATGTAAGATAGATTGCTATTATCGAATGGAACATCATCTCATTACCACTTGATGAGTGTTATATGTTTCATGTTTTTATGTGATGAATATTATTATAAATCGCCAAACATGTAAATTCCTTATCGTGATCTATCGCAAAGTTATATACAGTAGAACCCCGGTAATCCGGACGAATTCAGGCACATAGGCGTCCGGAATAGCGGGGTTTCCGGATTAGCGAGGTTTTCAAAGAATAACGTAAAAAACATTTTTTATCGAAAATTATATTGCATACATAGTGCATGTATATATTAGATAAGGTATTACAACATAGAACGTGAATGAATATTATCAGCGAGCAAATACGTCAGTCATTTTCTTTTGCGCGACCGTTCTTATTTTTAAATCAAGTGCGCGGTCATTAAAACGTATAAAGAGCATAATTTCATGTGCTTCAAAATTTTGCTTCTCGGCCCACTTTAATGATGTACTGAGTGCCGCCAAAGCCTCAGAATGAAAAATTTTGACGGAGTCTAGAGTGTGTTATTCGTCGTCGTCATCATCATCATCCTCTGTCGTTACTGTTCTGATAATTTCGTCATCTGTTAAAGCTTCGTTTCTAGCCAAACTGTCGTCAGCCTCAGCAGCCAACCGGAGAGCTTCAGGGTTAGATATTGGGTTCGAATTTTGTAACTGATTAATGAGTGGCGCAAGCTGAATTTCTTCAGTTTGCACATTTTCTGAAACTTCCGAACCAATAAAATTTGGGAGAAAATTTTTCCACGACTTGCTGATCAATAATTTAGACACAGATGCCCAAGAGTTAGCTAGATTGAACACGATATCTTTTAAATTTAACCTTTTCAGTGCATTTTCAAAATTTTCCCTTTCCCTGTGCACAGGATCATTAAGAATATTTGTAAGAAGCAACTTACGATATCCTAACTTAATGCTTTGAATAAAATTTTGATCCATGGGTTGGATCAGCGCAGTCGTGTTAGGGGGTAAAAAATTGCGGAAATTTTACCGTCATCAGTGCACAATTCTTCTGCAGAAGGATGGCCAGGACAATTATCAAGCAACAATAAAACACATTGTGGTAAATTGGCGGATTTCACATGTTGTCGAACTGCTGAAACGAATTCTGTTTTAAACCAATCCAAAAATAATTCTCGTGTTACCCAAGCGTTTTTTTTCACTCGATAGCACACAGGTAGTGTGACTGACTTGAATGCACGGGGTTTTTTTGGCTGTTCTGACAGCAAACAAAGGAAGCTTATGTTTGCCAGTCATATTTGCATACGGCATAAATGCAATCCTCTCTTTAATTGCTTTCCTTCCTGGTATCACTTTTTCATTACGATTGGCTTAAGTTTTGTCAGATAATATTCGCCAGAACAACCCTGATTCGTCGGTATTGTAAATCTGTTCAGAACTCATATTTTTCTCATTGATTACTTGCAGTAACTCGGTTCTAAATGGCTCTACTGCACTTTCATTGCTAGATAGTTTTTCCCTGGTCCCATGACGATGTTTAAATCTGTCCAGCCAACCTTTACTGACAACAAAACCCTCGTCACTTTCAGTCATTTGTCTGTAAAAAAAATCGAGCTTTTTCACAAATCATTTCGCCACTTAGTGGTACGTGAAACCGCCTTTGTTGAATGAACCATAAGTAAACTGCATTTTCTAGCGCAATATTATCTGTCATTTTCATAGTTTTACGCATCTTTGAACCGCTTTCTGTAGTGCTCACAAACTTCATTATGCTGTCCTTATTTTTCTTGATGTCACCAACTGTTGACTTTCCGATTCAAAACCTCCTGGAAATCGCATCGTAACTCTGACCACTGTTTGTCAATTTAATGATTTTCACTTTGTCCTCTAAATGTGAGGGTTTTACTCTTGCGAGACGCCATAAATCATAGAACGGTACCAGGAAAAAAGGACGTCACTTTAGGTTTTAAAAACCGGCGAAAACTAAACGGAGACACAGAGAATCTTAAGAACCAAGTTAGGCTACACTTACATTGGACATGTAAGTGTAGCCTTATACTGAGGGAATGGATCGTAGCGCATCTTTTCACGTGACCAGCCGTCTCTCTCAGCAAAATTGTTATAGCACTGGAAAAATGGAACTAATTTATGCCCTACCCACTTGAGGTTTTAACTTGAGCTTAGCTCGCCACTCTCTCACGGCCATTAAAGCTCAAAATTGTTTAGCTATTCTCGCTTATAAACACCAACTCTATTGCCCATCCCATCCATGGTCATCCTCATTGGACGCCTATCAAATCGATTGGTTGTTTTTTACGCCTCTTCTCTCATAGCTTTTTAATGAACGTGATGTTTTGAGAATTGATACCCTGCTGCAACTGAAAATTTATTGTCTTTCGAAATTGTTTAGTCTCGCACATATTAAGCATTCCTGTAATGAAAAAATGCTGTCTCAGAAAAGTATCACAACTTAAATGTGTTATCACAATAAACGAAATACTTCGCCTTCCATCACATCATTGCAGCTAATGGAGAAATTTTTAAATAGTCTGTCCATCTCTCGCTTATTGTTACTAATATGCGTGTTTATATTTTCACAAGAAAAAGTTGCGGGTTTGCATAACTCCCAATGAACCGTCCGGATTACCGAAGGTTCCGGATTAGCGAGTGTCCGGATTACCGGTGTTCTACTGTAATTCTTTTTTATTTTTCGAGACGAATCTTTAAAGAGGTGGTCAGTAATTTCATATAAACAGTCATAAAAAATGTAATAAAACGCTTCAACGTTACTCGATGCATTCAGCGAATCCTCATAACGCTGGAGGTAGTCAACTTACTGCTTTCATTTTATGTCGATTGTCCACTACATTTCCCACCGGCTCACTTTTAAAACTAAATTTATTTAACATTGTCTCCTTAGGTCGCGATTTACCTGAGAATTGTAATTTATTTTTGAAATATTCTTCCCCGTCTCACTCTGTATCTCGGAGGCATCGAGAATCCACGTCAGCATTTAAGCAAAATCTGTTGTGCGATCGAAATTTGGCACTTTGAGTCTCCGCGCGTTTGCTTTGGACGCCATAACGATAAGATCAGAAAGCGATTAATGGCCAAACGATCTTTCCTTCGAAATGTCGCTCGAATGGATGATCTTTTCCATTTTATCGCTGACCGTTTGGAACAATTCACGCGTTAATTCTCTGTCGACGCAATCGAGGCCCGTACTTTCCAGTATTTCCCAATAGCGACGGTTTTTTTCTGTAGCCATAGTAATAGATAGTCAATCGCCAAAGCAGTCTCGAAAAGTTTAGTCCGTATGATTCATATCTAACGTATTCGCTCCGGATGAAAATCGCATGTGCTAGAACCAATTTTCAATTCTGATTATTGCTTATTAGAAGAAATCATGGCCATAAAAGAGAGGGTGTGGACTGATTTTGAAAGCATGATGACAAAGCAAGCAATAATTCCATGGTATTTTTTAGGCAAATACTTTCACGGTACATGCAATTTTACGAGATTAAATTTTATAATTTTGGGATTTACAAGCATACTGTATTTGTAAAAATGAACACACATTACCTATGGGGATTAAGAAAAATGATGAATATTATAGAAATTACATGATGATGAGTTTTAAATGTTATAAAACCGTATTTAATTATTTCATGGCAAAAAAATGTGTTAATTAGTACAATCGTTAACATGATTCGAACTCTCTACCTTAAATTTGTTAGACCCTCCCCATACTCCCTGCACCACGTAGGCCGCAAGATCAATAAAAGTAAAGATTTCTACGTTGTTCAACAAAATTGCGACAGATTAACTCATGTCTAAGTATTTACGAGCACTTTTGGAAATGCATTAGTCAATTCATTCATTCACAATCACCGTATGTATGACATTCTGCATGATGGCGAATGTAAGTTACCTATCCAACTTTGGAAATTCGTCCTGAAAAATGATTTTTATCAAACAGTGAGTCGAAGCCAAACTCAACGATGGACACAACAACTTCTGAAATCGACTAAACTGATCAGTATGCTAACATGTCAATATTGACGTAATTTTTGCACCAAAATTTCGATGTCCATGGCTCATCGTAAACTGAGCGTGTCGAGAATCGGGCTAAATACTTTTGTAACATATTTAAAGTTTCAATCTGTCAAAGGAATTGGTATGCAGTTTATCGGTGGTTAGTTTGCATCAGTTAAAAAATGACCGAAATGCGTTTCAAGCTGACGTGGGAATCGCGGTGTAATGGAGATCGAATCTGGAGGGAGTGTTCTATCAAACCATGTGACATAAATTAATCAAAGTGAAATGAAGATAAAATATTCGGATTTGTTAACCGTAGTTGAATTCAAAGATTTTGGATGCATATTTCGATGTTAAATTTTGTCATGATAATAGTATTTTCCACCACCAGGTCGTTCAAGCGATCATTTATGCCGTGGTTTATTTTGGAATATTATTTTAAGGCTAAACTCAATTATTCCGTGATGATGATATCAAACGCAATTATTTTACATTTCTTGCATGATTTTTGGTGGAACTCCTTTCGAATATTCGTTATTGCTCTGTGGTTGGGTCTCGCGATTTAATGGCTGTAATATAATAATGTTTCTATATTTTCTTCTTTTTTTAGATAACATGGAGGAATAATTTGAGCATACATGCTTTAAATCTCGTAGATTTCCTGCCAGAAAGAATCAAATATTTTCTGGGTGGTGTAGTGCTTATCTGTAAGACTATAGCAAGTTAATTGTTACTATGTATTATAATATCGTTTGTAGCAAAGGAAGCTTGAAATTAAAATATTTAATATATATCTAAAATTGTCTGTTTTATAATTTACTTCAATCGTTAAATCAATTCAAAATCATAGAAACATAAAGGTTGAATTATTCTGAAGCCCAAATTATTAATGACAGATGAGAAAATGCTGCTGAGTGAGTCTGCTTGTTCCATTACTGTTCGCATCTCGAGTTAATAATGGGCTTAATGTATCACTTACAAGTATTATTTATGTTGGAAATCGGTCTAGTCAGTTTAATCTACATACTCAAGGAAATCGTCCAATGTATCTTTCCACAATGTAATTATGATTTGAGTTGTTTCAGAGATACAACGAATGCATCGAAAGGAATACATTTTCTTGTATAAAGTTATACGATATACTTATGTACTTGTAAGAAAGATCGATAGAGAATTTTCATGTGCATCCGAGTATTATAAACCTCACCTTTTTCAACACCATAGACTTAGTAAATATTCAAATGACCCTCACTTTATCCCTACCTCTTGCTCTTGTTTGCTCTCTGTGCTTACCTCGAGCGACATCCCTTTCTTTCATCTCTTTTCCTGCCGCTACACGAACCATATGCCCCCAAGCATTAAAGGTCTGATTGTGATTCCTCGCTTACATCCAATCTGAAACCCCTGAGACGTAGCTGTTGCCCTGTGGGATACTTCTAACTTATAATCTAATCCAATGTGGCCTCCTTCCCTGTGTGCTAGCGCCTAAACTATACTATCTATATATATAACTATAACCATCTACCTTTGAAGCTGAAATACTGAGAGAAAAATTTTATATAGTGCGAAGGAGAGGACTGAGTTGTTCTTCCTCTGACCATGCGTGATCTTCTTGGCTGGCCCACTTCCAAGAAGGATGTGATAGGAGAAATATTCTTCTCGTAAAGCGTAAAGCATACTATCCCGCTATCAGTTTTAAATTTTCGAAGTTCCAAATTATTCCTTTCACATTCAAGCGATAGGAAAAGGGTTCGGTAAAAGTTATTTTTTTTAAATTATGAGAGGTAGTTGATATATCTTTATAAAAATTTAATTTAACTTTTCGATAATTTTTGCAAAATTAACTTTGCATCGCTTTTAGCTAAAGTATGGGTCATGGCGAACACTCATGATAAAATAACCTATAATTTCGCATTAAATGACTGTCTCCAGATGACTGAATCGTCGCAAAGCTGGTAATATTGGCCTTAGGAAGATCAAATTAATTAATTTAATATTTGTAATTTATTCTGTTGTGGTATCTTTATTGTTTCTATACATTTATAGAAGCATATTTTCGAGTTATTGAGGCTGGGACTGACTTTTACATCGATAAAAATAGTGAGCATCAATAGGTAAACATTATGATCAATAGGATGCTGTACTTAAGCATCATATTCCCTCACTTATTGAAACGGCATATTATCACTATTATATCCATTGACATTATTTAACGAAATAGTATTTAATTTTGGTCAGGAGTGTACCTTCCCTTAAACATATTTGATGCATTCTTTCGGTATCCTAACCATTATTACTAAGCAAATTTAGTTCACGGACAACAATGATTAATGAGCTAGCATTCCTTTTCCCCCACAAAACTTGTCTTTGACGGTTAATTAAGATTGGCCGATTCATACGCCACACTGCGATGCTTTTGGTGGATTGTGACTTATTCTTTGCCTCTCACAAAAACAATTCCGCAAAATGTCACCTGGAGTTTGTATTTCGCAGAGCACTTGGTCTAATCATTGTTCTTAGTATACGAGGCTTTTAATCTCTTATTCCCAATGAATCCATTCCAACCAATTTCGGATGTAAAGAAATAAATTTCCTTCGTAATCCAAGAGTTAAGATGAACTTAGTTCTAATATATATATGCTTTGCAATCGTAATGTTATATGACTTGAATTTCTAAACTTGAATGCGTTTTAGATGCAATCGACATATTATTTACGAGTAAAGGTTTGTTACATTCTACAAGCATCCATCCATGAAGCATCCATCAGGAAAACTGCACACTGCATTTTTAAAAGTATTCATGACTATTATGTATTCCTATATTTTCGGAAAATGCTTCGTAAAAAAATTAAAATAACTGTCAAGTATTTCTTAAGAATTAGGACTGTCTGGTGTCGAACCTGGATCCCTTTTGAAAATGTGAATACATATAAGGACCTGAAGGGTAATATATATTATCACTAATATAATCCGAAGTTTGAAGTGGATACCATAACGAGATCCTAAAATAAGATACCGTTTTCCCCATCTGAAATGTATCGGGGAATGTAAATGAAGCCCTGGCATCGAAGCAATCTTCATTAGGAAAACGTTAAAAAGCTTATATAAAATGAATTTGTGATCTCTATTCACTTGCCGGGTTTTAAGCTTCCATGTTATCGGGAAGGGTTTTAAAAAATCTAAAAAATCGCAGCAATTTAATTGAAACGGGAGGATTTTGCACCCACCTGGCGTCGAACCCACGTATATTATAGTAACATGCTTTATTGAAATAGAAGAGCGCGTCTTCTACGAACTCCGTGATTTGAATTCACTCTCCTACCGAGAAATGACTTAAAAGTTCATTTTTAAATATTCGCGCAATGCATAATTTCGCTTTTACGATATAAGTATGTTTCCGTTGAGATAGCTCAATTAAAGTATCGTAGATAGCTAATAAATTGGGCAAGTTTTTAAAGAAGTCATTTTAAAAAAAGTTCCGTAGCTCTTTTTAAATTGGCCGCAAAGATTTTTATGAAATTCATGACGTCACAGTTTTTTTATTTGAAGCTGATTGGAGGCAGCTGTGACAACAAATGGTTATCTTCGGTTAAATCAACTATTCAGATATTCTAGTAGTAGTAGTATTGCTAAAAGTGCTTCGACAGCTTAGGTCATTTCGCACATTGGCTCCCACCGGGATTTTCAGATATTCTAGTGAAAAAAATAAAGTCTAAATCGTAAGTATTTACGTTGCATTGACGAAAAATGTCTTGAGAGTCACATTTTTTTTATACGAAAAAATTCATAACTCGAAAATGAATGAAAAAACGGTCACCCAAAGTGGGGTTATTCGGGTAGCCCAAGAGGATCCCTTCCGATTATCACCACTATTTGGACACCCTGCATATCTTAATTTACTTTGCCAATCTTATATAAAAATGAAATGATGTTCGTGACGTCGTCTAAAACTCATAAACGACTCGACCAATTTCATTAATCATTTATTGTTTTGTTCGCCTCGGTACGGAGGAGGTTTAGAAAAAAAGAAAATTAGAAAAACCCAAAAGAAATAGCCGATAAAATCGAAAAAGCATTTCCATAAGAAATGCATGAAAAGTTCATCTTTCTCGCAGCAGGCTTTATTTCATTTGAAAATTTAAATTAGAAATAATAGTCGGACAAAGTCGAACCAAGCACCAAAAGAAGCGGAATAGAATAAAAAATTTTATTTTGGTCGTGAAATATCTTTTACGAATCGAAATTTCGAGTATTTTGATAAAATGCGTGAATATTTTATCAAAATTTCGAGTTTGTTAACAACTTATCCCCCTTGACAATGAAGGCGATTTTTGATTCCAAGTTCATGTATTTATCCATGAAAATATAGTCAATATAAGTCAAGTTAAAATCAATCCAGTGATATACTTCATGAAGAAGAATAAATTGCATGAGATTTTAACATTTGCTGAACAATATCCTGTGAAGAATCGCACGGAAAAAAGTACGAACATTTAAATTTAAATTTTTTACAATTTTGTTTAAACGTCAGTAGCAACCAAGTTTTATTTATAGCAACGTAATTGTTTACTGAATTTTTAGTTTGAGTTTTAAAACGGTTTTATCTCTCTCTACTCGAGGACTTGGTGTGAGGATTTCAATATTGTAAACTTCTAAAGGTAAGTTCGACATATTTGAGTGACTGTGAAATCGCTTATGAAGTGTTACAATCAAATCAATTTTAGGTGGTACGAAGTTCACCGGTTCATCTAGTTTAATATTATTATTACGTATTAATGTTTCTGTTTTCGAAATGCCTTTGAATCGCGTTTTTTTCTAATTTTAGCCAACGTAATTTTTAACTACGTGAAATACAGTCTTCGTTGTTTTTAATGGCTTCTTAAGGACCACTTAAGTTCAAATTCTTTTATTCTCCGAGTGCAATAAGTTAAAAGAAGACCCAAACCAGTGTTTTGCTGTGAAGAAAATCCCATAGCGCTATCTACTGCGGCTGCGAAATACTTCTCAAAGCAGAAGACTCTAGGCTCCTAAAGCGACGTTGCCAGCTCTCCACGGCTCGAACGCATTTCCTACTGCTATCCCGAAAGCATTGGAATCCACGTCCCTTCTTCCTCTTAATCTCCTCAACTCCCCCCTCCACCTCTACACTAGACGCCACCGCCTCCCGTCATTCATTCCGTCTCCGCAGTCATTATTACGCAACAACCGAGCTTTGCCGCTACGACACTTCCCCTTCATTCCGTCTCGACAGTCTTCCTTCCACAGCTTATCTTTTAACCTCTCTCCCGTCCTATCCCAATGTATCTTTGGTTGGCGCTGCGCGGGATCAAATTCGTTTTACCGCTCAAAAGCTATCGAAGAAGCTAATGGAGAAGCAGGTTTCTCTTTCGAATGTACTTTCGCGTTCCTCAGCTTGAGTATGCATGCTGTCAAGTACTTGTATGGGCCGACAAGTGTCATATTTAGGAATTAAGTACAACGATAACGAATTGAATGACAACGAAAGGCGAATTTGCAAATAATTGCTACGTTAAAACAGTGAGTGTTACTCAGATGATAGAGTAGGCTGGAATATTTAGGAAACCAATTCAAAGGATAAGTTTACATGGGAACATCGTTCTCAGAAGACGAATTCAATGCGTACTCCCTGTTATCTGTTCAGATATGTACTGCAATCAGGGAAAGTGATGACAAAATGGATTCGAGAATTCATTTTTTCCGCGAACGATACTCGAAGGCAATAGATTAGGAAAAGTATGGCCGGGGGGGCACCGCATGCGAAGCAGTGCTGAGCTGAGCTGTGTAGAGTGACGCTAAGTGTAGGCGAAGCTAAGTGAAGGGTCGGCAACAGGAAGAGAAGCTGAGCGAAGTGATTCGTTTGTAAACAAACAAGATTGCGTAAGATTTAGATTAGAGATAGAAGTCTGAGAATTCAATTCTCTGATATTACCGTTAATTCACGGAATTTCCGTAATAGACGGATTCGGTTATAATAATTATGCCGGCGTACTTTAACTAAGATAATACTTTTAGCCCTTGAACACAAATTTATCTATTTCGCTAATAGCAGATAAGTTTTCTAACGTTTGGACAATGCTCGAGCAAACTGTTCATTTTATATTAATCAAATTTTTATGTTAATTATAAAATTTCTGGTACTACCTTTCGTAAAGAGGACTACAATAATGTTTGCAAGCAGTACAATCTTGTTCCTCTCCAAAAACGACGTGCCGTGGCGGATATTGTGTTCCTTAGAAACATTGTAACAAGCTGCGTCGACTCTGGTAAACTCGTTTCGCTTGTGAACTTCAATGTACCACTGAGACGCTCCAATGCTGTTTAAGGACTCCTTTGGATGTATGCCGATATGAACCAATGGCCAGAATAATGAGGGCGACAAATGATGTCTTAAGTAAAGCCCCTTATATTGATATTTTTTATGACTCGCTTCCGTCTTTTAAGCGGAAAATTTACTCAAATATTATTTAAATTTATTTTTAATTTCTTGTGATGTATATATTTTTATGTATGTTTTATTTATATTGTAGATTGTATCGTATGTTATTGGGGTTTTCCTGTTTGCGGTAAATAAAATATTATTATTGTTATTACGGAACTAATAGTATAAATAGTTCTCAATTTATTATCAATACATCTTAAAGGTGCACCACAGCGATTAATCCCTTTACTAACGTAATTAAAGTCTATTAAATTTTTTTCCAATCTTCATACAAATTCTAACTTCTGCTGACAAGTAAATATCTGGATAGGAAAACCAGCTATGATTTAAAACTTACTTGAAATTGTCGTGTTTTTATTGTTTTTATTGGACGTGAATGAAAATCCCACTGTTGTTGATTGCAAAGCTTTGAGTTTTTAAGCTATTTATCTTCTCCGAGACAATTATTCGCTGACGATGTCACAGCATCATTTTTATTATTTTCAAAAACTGACCTGCGTTCAATGATTATATTTACGAGGAAATCTCGGCTGTAGTGAACCTTTCGAACAACATTTTCACAATGATTGCGTCCCTGCTAAGACGAGTGAATATCTTAAATTGGGACTTAATTGAAGTATAACCACATTGAAAGTAACTAAATTAGGTGTTCCGATCACAATTATCATAGATTGACTGAAAGTGATTACTTTTTGTGAAATTGAATCGGTATTCAGTAATGGCATTCATGTTTCTGAAGGAGAGGTGTCATTGGGAATTAATCACACCTTTCAAGCTTGTGATTCCTTCACACACTGATATCAATTCAGATTCTGCCGAGGAAAGTAGCGAGAGGTCCCCATTCCACCACTATCGCGTTGAGAGCTGTGGAGGAGGAAGATGACTTCGCTTTAGCACGAGCCCCGGCCGTTCGGAAGATGAGCTGAGCGAACTTGAGCGACGTCACAATTCTCAGCTCAACTCCGCTTCGTATCCGGTGGGCGCATCTTCAAAAGTATTCGGTACGATTGTCGAAGTGTAGTCCGCTCTGCGTAACTTCGCTCAACTTAGCTTCGCTTCGCATTTGGATGCCACCCGGCCGTAGAACCGTCATTCAAATTCCGTTCCTTTGTCTCGACTCTGCGCGACCATTCCTTCTAATTCAATTCTTTAAAGGAATTAAACCCTGCAACCAATAACTGTGAACTTTACAAATACCTCTTATGTCAATATTTTGGGGTGATCTTGGTTCGAAGGGAAATTATCGAATAAGACAGTACTTCTTTTCTGATCCCAGAGAACACGTATGCAAAGTTTGACGTAAATCGTGCGAATTGTGTTGATTCCAATCGAGGACAAACACAAACGGGTCATTCCACGCCAATTCGACAAGAAAATCGGCAGAATTGACCCTCGAGGGGACCGATTTTGACCAAATTTGGCAAATCACCTAGATTTATTAATAAAATGAAAATACCCGAACAATTTTCACAATTGTTTAAGAAATATTGCAATGTTTAAAAATTAAAATTTTACGAAAGTTCCTTCGCATTCGAGGACATATCTTCGGTAATATAGAGTTTAAAAATACCCAATATAGCTTAATTGAAAGGTCTTGTGTTAGTTAAGATAAATATAGAACTTTATAAAATAAAAACAATTTGATAAAGTTTATAACAATTTTAAACTTTCAAATCGATTTTTGACGGAGTACCTGCCCCTTCGATTTTTCTCATTTCTTATATGTTGTACATCGAACCCTCCTCTACAAATTAAAAAAATTGGTGAGGGTGATATTTCATTTAAGAAAGAAAAACAAAAATTGAGTATAGGCGTGACGCTCGCGCGCCGAAAGTTCGGTAGTCTGTTTCCTCCATAGAGTAAGGATGGGGTAGAGTGCTGGACACCCCATCCTTAATCTATGGTTTCCTCAGATCTCAGCACGCTTATTCTTCCATCCGCTTTTCACCTATTTTTACTCTTTACGGACCCTTAAAGTCTCTTTGTCCTAAAGAGAATTAAAGGGTAATATTCATTCTTCGGGTATTCCTATGTCGTACAACAGAGAAGATCGCAAGAGATTTAAAAAAACATGACATAATCACTCGGTTCAACTGTATAAAGAAAATAAATGACTGCCTACCGGGAGCAAAAGACCCCAAGAACTTCATTTTTCGAGTCCCTTGCTCCTGTGGAAAATCCTATATAGGAGAAACATGCAGATCTTTAAAAACTCGAATAAGGGAGCACAGAAGAGTGACGAAAAATAAACAATTTAATCTCTCGGCCATCGCAGAGCACGCCTGGAGTGAGCCGGGACACGACGTCCAATTTAAGGAGGCTAAAATAATTTCGAAAGAGAGACGATATTACCCACGGGTAATAAAAGAAGCGATAGAAATATTCAAAACGCCAGAAAATATGAACAGAGAGGATGGCTATTACATTCATAATAGTTGCAAAGGAATCCTAAGAAGAAAACACGGAGTAGCAGTGGAAGGGGCGTATATAAAGGCGACCTGAGGGAAATGCATTCGACCTGAGATTCCTTTCGATGATGCCGCTTTAACCTTGAGGTGCAAATGAACCTTTGCGAGGATCCCAGGGCTAGTCCTCGGTATCACCTAGGACCACCAGGAGCTTCGCTCTGTTTTCTCATATTCTATGAGTATTGCTCTCTTGACCTTTTATTATTTTATTTTTAGTTTGTAGGTTTTATTTTTTAGGTATTTAAATTCATTACGTAGATCAGTGGCCGCGGGCACTTAGTGTTTGTTCTTTCGCTTCGGCGCAATTGCCTAATCTGTTTCAAATCGGTTCGATATTTTTTTCTCATTTTATTCCGCCCCTCGTGGCATCCTTTTTATTTTTCCGCTCCTGCGGGAATTACTTCGATCAATATTTTACATAAAATTCTTCGATTTGTAGTAGTTTGCTCGACCACCGCTTTCGGAGGCCCGTGCGTATTTTCCGTGTATTTTTTAAATAAGACGTAAATGTTTTAATAAAGATCGAAAAAGAGTCATTCTATCTTCAGTCATCATTCTAACTTGGCCAAAATGCTCGGGACAATCGCGATCCTCGAGGATGAAGTACTCTGAGCGACGGACGTTCTCCCTCAGAGAATTCTTTTGAATTTTTTATTAATATCATTCAGAATATTAAGAAAACCGAGAAATCTAAATCTAGTCAATCAACTGCCGTCTCTGTTGGCAACTCCCACCTCCGACCTCTGTAATTTTAACAAATGAAGGCCATCAAACGAAGCACCTTTATGTTCGAAATGTTACACCGAAGTCGTTGACTCTCCCGACAATGCCGATTTAATTGCACCGAAAGAGTTATTTCAGAAAGCCCCGCCGGTTAATTCTGCCGGCAACAAGGGGAAAACAAACAATCAAAACAAGTCAAATACAATAAAAGCGAATGTCCCAATTCAAAGGGGATTTCTACAATCTGCCGTATGTAGCCGAAATTTAGATATTGCCGGTCGAAGTACTTCATCTAAAAAGTGGGTTCCGCAATCGTTGTGCCGCGGAACAGTACAAATGCGCCCGTCTCAGAGAGGACGCAAGAAATGATTGAAAATGTTTATGATAGTCCACCGGCCATAGAGGATCAAATGAGGCCGCGGCGACCCGTCGCCCCCGCCCGCCGTGGGATTCCAGGCCAATTTAAAAAGAGCCGCATGAAAAATATTTTTGGTGACTACCTTATAAAACTTCTTCAATTTATTAGCTGTTTCTCACGAATATTATATTGAGCTATCTTCACTGCAACATACTTAAGATTGGATTTAAACACAGTTAGTCGGAGATTTTCCGTTTTAACGGACGAGTCAAAGCCTCAGTGTAACTCGAATTGGTGATATTAATGCATTCAAACTATTAAACGTTTTCCTAGTTGGCATCGCTTAGGCACTCTCATAAGAAGAAATCCCCCTTCCCCCTCGTTACTAAGGCGAACTCAACAACAATATCCCTCGCGAGTATTACAAATTATGAGCCATTGTTGGGATTCGAGGCGTAACCAAGCTTTCCCAACAATGCATTCCGCGAACGTTTCAATTGATAAAGTATTTTGCCTGCTTTTATTCGTTGCTATTCATTACGCTCCTAGTTATTGATCTTCATGACGACTTTGGTATATTTTACGGACTTGATTGGATAACGTTCTTGATGAGTCTCACGCCGCTGTGTACTCAATTGTGATCCTGGCTTTTGATATCTATTAGGACTTATTCTGTGAGGCTCTTGTGGGAGAAACTGTTTCGCCATGAGGTTTTTACAACCTAAAATAACGCGAAATCTTCGTTTATTCAATCGAAATTCTCGGAGCTCCGGATCGAAAATTATTATCTATAAATCATAGACGTTTCTCCGGATATATCTATGTATAAGATACGAGTAAAATGTAGCTTGCATACTGCAAGCAGATCGACAACGCTAATTTCATATCGGCATCATCTCGGGACGGTCCTAAAAAAAAAAAGTATAATTAATATGTTCAATCCTCACATGGTGGAATTCAGTATAAACCATCGTAAATGAAACACTTAGTAACTTCCACACATTTATTTTGAGCGACCGGTTTCGTCAACGAGTTGACATCTTCAGGCATCTTTGACCTCCTGAATCGTAAACTTAAGAAAATAGCTTCCAAAAGGATCACCCCCTCTTTGTCCGAATCAACTCCCTCTCCTGTCTCTTGGAGAAGACTCCCTTTCTTAGGAACCATTTCTGGGACAGACCGGAAGGGCCCTTAAGACTAGGATTTCGGAACATAAGCGTTGCCTACGCACCGGGGGTCCAGGCTCGGCCTTCGCAGACCATCTCAACGACCAGAGCCACAGCAGCCTCAACTCCTTCATCGAGAGTCGAAAGGACGCCGCCTCGACGCCCTCGAAATCATCGAGATAACCAGCAGAAGGAAAGAAATGCTTACAGACGAATATTTGTTTCCTAACCCCTCCCCTTCCGTACCTGCTACTTTGTTTCCCTCTAACTCCCCCTCTTCTCCATCCTCCTAACCCCCCCTTTTCCTCTCTCATATATATGTCCGGAAATTTCTATACATGTACCTGAAGATGTCAACTCGTTGACGAAACCGGTCGCTAAAAATAAATGTGTGGAAGTTACTAAGTGTTTCATTACGATGGTTTAGAAAAAAAAGGATTGAAAATAAACTTAAAATTCGCTGCAATTTAATCGTCTCGCATCGAACCCGGGTCTTCCTGGTTAACCTACTATGCAGCAAAACAAAAGATTACCATCTCTAACTATGTGTGAAAATTCTAGCGGAAATATTGGCTGTAACTGCCTCAAACGACGTCCTACTTTTCCCTTATATTCCTTATGTGAGAAATTTTAATGTGCTCTGGCATCAAACCCAGGAATAGTACGGTGTTATCTAATTATTCTTCTTAAACCAAGTATTTATATTCATCCTCTATCTAAGCAACAACTTCATATTATATCGATAAATGCATCAAAATAAATAATGAAAACTACCACAATCTATTTTAAATGGGGGATATATTTACCTCCTGGCTTCGAACCCGGGTCTTTCTGGTAATACTTTCTATACAGCACAACAGAAAATCATCATCTCTAACTATGTAGGTAAATTCAAGCAGAAATATTGGTTGCAACTGCCTGAAACAACGTCCTACTTTTCCCATATATTCCTTATGAGAGAAAAGTTATTGTGCTCTGGCTTCGAACCCAGGAATAGTACGGTCTTATGAAACTTTTTTTCTTAAACCAATTCTTACCATACATCTTCTAGCTAAGCACTAACTTCCTATCATTTCGATAAGTGCATCAAAAAAATAATGAAAACTAATTCAATGTATTTAAACGGGAGACATATTTACTGCCCGGAATCGAACCCGGGTCTTTCTGGTGATACTTCCTATTCAACAAAATAGATGATCACCATTTCTAACTATGTGTGGAAATTCAAGCAGATTTATTGGCTGCAAATTCCTCAAACGACGTCTTACTTTTCCCTCATATTCCTTATAAGTGAAAAGTTATTGTGCTCTGGCATCGAACCCAGGAATAGTACGGTCTTAAAAAAATTATTTCTGAACCAATTCTTACCATACATGTTCTAGCCAAGCACGAACTTCCTATCATTTCGATAAGTGCTTCAAATAAAATAATGAAAAACTACTGTATTGTATTATTGCAATCTTTCCTGTTATTTATTTTACTTTAAAAAGTTAATTAAGAGTATATAAAAATTGCATCTGTCGTATAACATTTATGCCTGCAGGATTAGCAGTAAAATTAAACTTTTTCTATCAAAATTATCCAGAATATTTTAGTTTTTGCCATAGAAATAAGGTTTATGATCTAAAAATGAAAAAGTCACAATATTATTATTATTAATATTATACAATACAGTCAGACAGTCATTCAACTATCCAAGAACCCATGACCAATCTAAAGCATTGGTGGAACTGTTCAAATGAAGAAAAAATCAGTGAAATCATTGCTTCTGCATATCTATATTGGTATGATAGTTACGAGATATCTGAGCATCTTGCAATTGAATTCTTGGGCTTTGAATTTGTGTTAGTATTCCATGGAAATTTATTCCAACAACCGAAGGTTTTCATGAATAATGTTGAATGGTAGAAGAGGCAGTGAAGAGGTATTTGCTGGCTACCAGAACATTACATTTGCTGTAAAAGCTTTCAATCAGCTTCCAACTCAGTCCAAATAAGATTCCTAAAAGTGTTAATTGGTGATTAATTCACCTGGTACAGTTAGAGTTGGCATTTTCTTTCCTCAGCTTCCAAAACTCATTTTCATTCTGCAACATTGGTGACAACGAAGGTGTTTGATGTACACTTAATGCTTGTTCTTAAGTCTTAACCAAAAGCTGTGAGTAGTGCGTGAAACAGGCAAACTGCTTTAGTGAACTGTATGAATCCAAATGGCTGAAAAGACTGTTCCGTGGGTAATGACAAGAGATGAAATTAGTTTTGTACCGCTAAATTTTCCTAGCAAAAATGGCTTTTGCTTGAAAGTCTTAACCTTCGTGGGTATCACGCAAAGTTGCAAATCACAAGTGAAATATGCTCATGTAAAAATAAATATTCGTGCAACTCATCATTTTACAATCATAAGAAGAATTGTAGCGATGTTTCAGGAAACCAAATGAAGGCCTTAATCACCAATCCAAGGGTTAGTGATGTCTGTCATGTGTTATATTCTAATAGGTTTAGCTAGGCATCAGAAAATATGCAAATCAGCTACGAAATACATATGTTGTCCATGTCCAGGGTGAATAATAAAATTTCAAAGTAATTCGGATGTAGTGAAACATTTAGTAGAATTTCAGGAGCAGGATTTGTCTGTAGAAAACCATCAGTTTGCAGACATGGTTGAATTTAATGCCTGGAAGAAAGATCTGTGTCAACAGAACAACATTTCAATGGTAAGGCAATCTGGAGTCGGCTGTCTAGAGAACATTAAATTGCACTATTATATATGTAAAGTCAACAATAGACACAGGAATGAGTTTATTATTAACAAAACGAGTAGAAAAAATGAAATTTGGTTGCATGCCCAACACTGACTGCATGTCCAGATTGATTGTAAGAGACTCAAGTAGCTGCTTTAATGTTAAGTATTTCAATACTCACAATCATGACCTCAACTTCAGGAATGTGAAATTTTATCGTTGGGATGAGTCCACCAAAGCTAAAATTGACACAATGCTGGAACAGGATGTCCCTGCCCATACTATTCAGCTTATCAGAATAAAAACAACTTAGTAATTTCCACAGTACTGTCCTTTATTTAGACCACAACCCAGGTTTCATTGCATTGCAACATCTTCAGGTGAAGAAAAGAATTTCCTCTTCCTTATATACACTTTCCGGAGGGGGTATAGGAGAGGTTGGGCAAAGGGTTGAATGGATAGTTGTGAATGGGGGAGTTTAGGGGGGAAGTAGGGAATTTGTGAGGAATTTTAACTGTGGATCTTGAGAATTTGGTTGGGTGAGCAAAAGCAGTTTCAGGATAAGATAAATTCGATACGGCCCAAAAGTAGCCACGTCAGTAATATACAATATAAGGTAAACAAGAATATAAAAACACTGTAATTAAAAGGAACATTAATCATAAATGAAGAGTATGCCCATCAGAGGGGAATGGGAGGTGAGCAGGTATTCATTTAAAATATTACCTTCTGTTAATTTTTCATAATTTAACATTTCTATTTGTTCAAGTAAATCTAGTCTGGTGCCATTTTTCTCTACGTGGAGAATTTCAGGTTCAGAATTACTCGTATGTTTGTACTGCAATAAATGTTTGGCTGGGATTTATCGTTGTTATTCTGAAAACTATATTTATGCTCCTTAATTCTAGCATTGAAATTTCTCCCCGTTTGACCTACGTACATACCATTGCAATTGAGCATTCCAATTTATATATTCCACTTTTTTCCGCTTGCCCAATCCTATCTTTCGTGGTTTTTAAAAGGTTCCTTAAATTGTTTTTGTTGTAGAAGCCAATTTTAATTTTATCCCTCGGAATAAATTTGTTGATTTTCAACAAAATTTTACCAAGAAAAGAAAGTCTACACCAATTTGGTTGTTCATCAGAATTCGATTGGGATCCATATATTCAGGAATTATTCCAGCCTAAATCTTTTAAGAGTGAAATTCCTGTGAAAGAGTTCTTTGTATCTACAACTGATATAAACAAAATGAGGTACAAATTGCATCTGAAAAAGCGATTAAACAAAGATGATGCTTTAGCTGTTCATTTGCTTGTACATTCCTTGCCTAGAATTGATTACTCAGTGTTAATACATAAACCATTTGGTATACCGACAGAAATAGGCAAAACAGATCTAGATTATTTGCCTCACTCTTCTCAGCTTTTTTGTCTTGGCCGTCAGCATTTTCAGCAAATGCAGGAAATGATGGATGGCTGTACAAGAATCCTCCTCTAGTAAAATATTCCTCAGATAACCTGAACTATGATGGTTCCCAAATTGCAAACTTCCAATTTTTTGCAAGTCGCAAATTTTTTGCAAAAGTTGCAAAATTTATAGTGTGAAATAAATTGCTACTGATCCAGCATTTTGCGAGAAGATTCCCCAACTTTTGAACTCGGCTCAAGGACAAATCTTCTAGTAAAATTCTTGGAGATGCTGGCAAAAAATTCGACCATGGAGGCTGTGAATTTTCCACCGACGTTCTACCATGTTAATAGTTCATTTTATTCAGTTGTAACAGTACAGTCGCAAGTAGATTTTATAAACAAGAGGGCTGATGCCATACATTTCTTGCTAATTTAACGAGAGTGAAACAAAATCTACTTTAGTTCCGTGCAATTATTTTGCACTGAGTGTCTTTACATTTTCATATGTATATTACACGTTATCAAATGTTTTCTCATCCTCCATAGTTTCTTTTTTTGTCTTTGATTGCTATATTTAGTGGTGCTAAATCTTATTTAACGGCAGCTGAAAAAAATGTTTTCTGCATAGTTGTAATTTGCATCATTGTTACTGACAAGATATTGTCGTCCCAAGTACTTCATGAGGTGATATTTATTTACATTGTAAATCTAGTCTTTTTTTGTTTTTCGTTACTTAAAAAGGTGCTTCGTTGACATGTTCATGTAAATAAATCTTTTGTGTGCAAATGTTTGGCAGTCTCAAAGTTTCGAGCAAGTATTGCTGTTGTTTGCTAATATTTTGCGATGTCCATAACACATTGTTGTGTTTGAAAATATTCATCACAGAAAGTTGGAGGATATGAAGTTGTGTGCAAATATCTGTGAATGCCTGTCAGTCAACATTGGTGCTAACGTTTGCCGATGTCTAAATATGGCAAGCAGAAGTCATACCAAATGTTATCTTAGTTCCCAAAATCAGCATGTATAAGTAGGTTGCAGTTGTATGTGAATGCAATCATTTGTCGGTCAAAATTGGCAAGTGCAAATGATTGGGAAAGCAGGACTGCGTATTTTTGCAAAAATTACATAATCTTTTATTTTTTGCGTTGTTTTTTCTTTCTTAAAAATTTACTAATTTTTTGTGTTTATGATGGGTGAAGCCATTTTTGTTGGTAGAAATCTGACTAGTCACTGACTTGTTTTGTATTAAACTGTAGACTCTAACTGAGGATGAAATCAATAAAGTGAATTTTGTGACCAATACTTCAGTTGCAATCAGTCATTCAATCATTATTTCTGATTTAATTCCACAAAAGAAAAAATGTCTGCAATCAATCAACTGAACTTTACATGCATTTCTTATAAGAAAGACGTTTCCAGTCGTCCAGAGTATCATTTGATGTGCAGGAATCAAATTAATTTACAAAGTTATAGCAGTTACGGCTGTATACAAAATTTATTCAGCAGTACCTTTGTGAAGTGTCAAAGTTCGCACAAATAAAATCTACTTTCATACTTTTGCCCACCTTTTGTCGATTCTAGCCCATTGCACGTAGTTATATATATTAGAATAAATGGTAAATAAAAGGTAAAGAATGCTTGGAAGGTAAGAAGATGAAATTTAATCGCAGAAAGATAATTTATCTGTAAAAGTAATGGAAGAACAAAATTTCTTATTAACTCCAGATCTGTAAAGGAATGCACGTGTATGGTGTGGTTGCCAAACTCCCATATTCAGTTGCTAATTTTTTATAAACAAAAGGCCATGAGTTAAACTGTCAGACACGTGTCCACTATTTTAAAGCAAAGAACTTGCCCTGAAAGATTCATGCGAATCCGGTACTTTATTTCCTACTTATCTGGTATTTCCCTTGTCGGTACACAGAAATTTTTATTTTTGAAATTGTTTGGCATCGAGTCAGCATGGGTTACCATAATCCAATCACAATAATATTTATTAGGTAATTACTCCATCGGACCTTTAAATACCTCCAAAAATTCATAATCCTATGTCAGGAATTGTACAACATGAAATTAAAAACTCAAACATCATTCGATGAGTTTTCTTCTGATTTTTATTTTCAGTCAAAGTAAACATAAAAATAATGACTTATGAACAAATGCAATGCTCCATACTTTTGATGAACTTGACCAATAATCAATATTTATAATGTTTTGGTCAGTATGCAGTACTGATTTAATGCCATCTCCTTAAAGGAAAAGAACAGTAATATGAATGTATCTAACTCAGAACATAATATTTAATTGTCAAAAAGCTACTAAATATTGTATATATCTTAATGTCCGTTGCCTTTCTTTTCAACTCTTCGGGCATCTGCCACTCAACTATTTCTATGTCTTCTTTAATGTGAAACTAGAAAAGTAAATAAAATTTCTTCATATTTCTCAAGCAAAGATTCATTACTAAAACTGTGAAATACTCATTAAACCTTCAAACACCAATATCAGAAAGTACAGTAGAGGACCATTCATCGGAACTTTTCAGGACTGAGGTCGGTTCGCATAAACAATATGTTCGGATAATAGGTATTTTAACCTGAATGAGAAAAAGGAACTAAAAAGAGGCTTTTACGGGTTACAGTTCGAAATAAGTGACGATAATGCAGGTAAATATTATAGAATACTTTTATTTAAAGAAAACTATACATGACCCTCCCTGCAAGGTTTTCCTTTTCGAAATGACTACCATTGAGTCAGATTCTGTGACAAATTGAATAATTTGGTCCTTCTGCCATTTTATATCATTTATAGTTTTCCTGCTAATATTGTATTCCTGCTGAAGATTGGATGAAATGACACCACGGTCTAGTTTATTTATTATGTACACTTTTTGCTGTAACGTCAGCACATGTCTTTTTCTCTTGACGTTCCCACCGCTTGAAGTAGCTGCTGGACACATTTTCTTCTTATTGTTATCCATTTAGAAGGTTAATTAATATTGTATAAATAATTCCTCGTGCACGCCTTCAAAAGATTGGCACAAAACACACATAGTGGTGGCGTTAAAAATTACTGTATATCTATCGTGAAATGTTCATTGTTTAGATGTTCAGATAAACAATCCTCTACTGTATAATGTATCAACCAAAGTAGTTTTCATCCTATAAAACTAAAAGCAAATATTTTATAAACATAGACGTTTTTCCGGATATACCTATATACAGTATGAGTGAAATGTTGCTTGCATACTGCAATCATGCTGATAACACTATTTCAAGTCGGCATCGTATCAAGAGGGTCCCCAAAAAAAAAAAAGGATTGAAAATATTGTCAAAATTTCCTGCAATTTATTGGTCTGTCATCGAACCCCGGTCTTCCTGGTGATACTTACTACGCAGCACAACTGAATTTCACCATCTCTAACTATGTGTGAAAACTCTAGCAGAAATATTGGCTGCAACTGCCTCAATCGACATCCTACTTTTCACATATATTCCTTATGTGAGAAATTTTAATGTAGTCTGGCATAGAACCCAGGTACAGCATGGTCTTATCTAAATTGTTTTCTAAAACCGAGTCTTAATATACATCTTCTTGCTAAATAATCTTCCTATCATTTCGAAAAGTGCATCAAAAAAAATAATGAAAACCACCCCTTAATGCATTTTAAAAGGGAGATTTTTGCATCATCCTAGCATCAAACCCAGGATATTTTCTGTAAAAGTCAGTAATGTTTTCAATAGATCATGACCATATTTGGTTACAGATGTCTGTAAGCTCCTTGAATTTTGATTCTCTACCTCTCTGGGAAGTATTTTTTAGAATATTCTGGTCAAAAAATCAAAGTAATGCATTTAAATGGGAAAAATCGTGAATTTGGAGCCTTCTGTTATTGAACCCATGAAACTGAGGTTCAAATTTGCCTTTTTTCTTGAAACTACACGCTATGGCCAGTACGTAGTAAAAATGTGAAGTCAGTGCCACATTTTGAATATGGTTAGAATTTTGATCCCCAGTGAGTGAATGTATATATACTACAAGTAAAATTTGTTTGCATACTGCAAGCATATGATATTTTTTTATAATCTTTATTCACCTGGCAATTTTTGAGTATCAATGTTATTGGGAAGGGGTTAAAAAAATCTTAAAAATTGTAGCAATTTCTAATATTTGTAGACGCCTGGTTTCGAACCTAGGATCTATTGGTGGATGCGAATGGGCTCTAATAACTTGTTAGGACCTGATCTTAATTAATGCTATGTTTGAAGTCCATATCATGCTGGGAAGGTCCTGAAATGACTCCATCATCCCCATCTGAAATGCATATCCCAGATAGCACACATGCTACAGTATACACCACGTATACGTATAAAGTATGTATAAGATGTGTATACAGTAGAAGGTACATGTATACGGTTTACGTATACAAACCAGCTACATAGTATCTACCAAACATCTACCAAGTGTATACAACATATGCAAATGTCCTACTACCACATATATACCGTATACATATACAGTTTACATAACGTATACGTGTGATCAATATTCCATATAGGCTTATAAATATATTGATTTAATAGTAATGAATGGGAAATTTAGCTGTTTAATTTCCGTTTATGAATTATTACTTTCAATTATATGTTGGCGGAGAATGAAGAAAAATATTCAAGGTATTGCAGCACATTATCTCCAGATCTGTTCAAATAATATCTTCTAAACTTACTTCAGTACTTTCTTACGTAGTTCCTTTATAAACACCTGGCATAATTTTTACTTATATACTTTTCCCTTTTCTGGGAAGAAAGCTATGCACTGATTAAGTGAAACCTCTGCCAGAACCGCACCAAATCTTTCCTTCAATGACTATTTCATCTAAACAGTGACATGTATATTATAGGCATAAAAGCTCTTTAGTTATCATTCTAAACTAAACATGGGTTCAGTAAATAATTAAGTCAATGATTAATTTTTCAACATTATTAAAACTTTATTTAGATATTTAGAATCTTCTGAGATCGGCGTTTGGCTTTTCCTTCTGCAGTCCTATTTTTAGACAGTCTGAACCATTCCCCCATTGACCTTTTGACTGTAATTAAATCAGTTGGTGGATTTTTCATGGCCAGTAACTTGGCCTGCATTGAATCTGAAAAGTAAAACATGGAAATTAGAAACTGGTCTTTAATACATATACATGCCCTTCCATCACCTGAAGGTGTATGGGAAGGTTTTGTATCATTATCTATTAAATTCAGTAATGACATTCATGAATATTTCCCTTTTCAAAACTTTTTCAGAAACAGAAAGATAAGACATTGATGGAGAAGAAAAACTAAGTGAAAAATTGGTAACAGAGGCAACAGCACTATATGAAAACCAAATATGTAGGCATAAAACAGGAAAAGTAATGATGTCTTTTAATTAAAGGAATTTTTAATTGTTAATTTTAATTAAACTATAGACAAAATTTAATAACATAGGGGAAGAAGTATATGAGAAACAATACCATATCCTAATCCCATATCATATCCCCTAATGTTGCCTCTTGCAATTTCCTTCATCCCGATGTCTGTTACTGAAACTCCCCCTGCCACACACCTGTGGTGGCTCACAGTTTTATATAGATTTAAATGTCTCAAATCATCCACTCCATTTCTCATTTACCTTATTTCATATTTACCAGATTGCTCTATTTCTTATATATCCTAGTTCTACTTTATGAAATAAAAAGTGCTTAACATACCTAGCACAAGGTATACAGTTTGAGGGAAAAGTTCCTCAAATGCCTGACGCTCTCCTGAACGTCCCTTCATGCTGAATTGAACAGCAAGTTCATCTGATAAAATTGCAGCCAACATACTGTTGATGGCTTTGTTAGTCATGCATTTCCTCATCTTTTCTGTGGCATCGCCAAACATAGGCAAAAGTGCCCTGTTCTGAAGATATCTTTTCTGTGGAAAAAGGAGAGACATAAATTAGCACATCTTACTACCATGTTTTGAATGTACTATTTACATAAATGAATTTGGAATATGTAAAGATGTTATAAAAATATCATACCATATAGAACCTGAATTGTCTGTTTGTTTTCAAGTCAATTTCAAATGACTGCAGCTCTTCTCCACTTTCCAAAGGCAGGTTGTGAATGTCCTCAAAGTTTATATCATTGATTGATTCATCCTCAGTAGAACCAGATGAAAGTACCACAGCAGGCCTAGTGAAAGAATCAAGCCTTTCTTTGATGTCTTGGATATCCACTCTTAGTATGGCTTTCATATCCTTCATCTCCTTCAATATGTTTTGAAGAATACCTGCAAACATTTAACCTATTCCATATAATATCACATCACCAGGCACCTCAATTTATGACTACATAATAAATACTAATTGTAAATGATACTTAAGATGACAGTTAAAGCTCATAAATTTAAATTCTCTCCAACCTAGATGCTGTCTATTTACTTAACTATAGATAATCAGGACTGGCCGTAACAATGTCACATGAATCCTTTCATATTCTCCTAAAAATATTTACCATTATTTGCACTGCCTTCAGAAGTTGTTTGTGACCCACATGCAGTACAGGGCATTGACAAATTTTCGTTGGAGACTTCTCGAGACAGAAATCCTGGGGAATATTGGAGACCTATAACATATTTCAACAATGAAAAGGAAGTACAAAGTAAATAAGGAATACTGAGTTTAAAACAGAATACATCATCTTACCAGCTGTTTCTTCAGCTCCATTTTCTCCCAGCCCAGAGGTTGAGGGCTTAGACTACAATAAAAAAAATTCTATAAAAACCGCTAACAGAAGAATCAGTATTTGAAATGTATTACTGGATACTCATGGTATTTCTTACCTTTTTGGATACATTACTGCATGAAGATTGGCTATAATCAGTTGCACCTTGAGTTTTTGATTTCTTAACCAATTTGGGAAGGTCATCCATTAACTGATCAATATCATCTGCATCTGACGACTCAAGATCAGTTAATGGCTCACCAGGGTAACGATGTTTACTTGCAGTTCTGCATCTTTTTTTAGTCATCCTCTCTTTAATGAAGGACTCTAGGTCAGAGTCCTCACAGATACTGGCGTGAATCTCCAATTTTTTGGCAGCAGCATAATTATCTGAAACAAGAAGGCTAATACTTAGACTACAATTCAATGATTAGTTTGCCTTTTATACAGTGAAGATTATAAAGAGACACTGAGAGGAAACTGTGTTTAAGTAGCAACAATAGGAAAATTGTGTGCATGCAATAAATTGAAAGTGGTGAAAATTTTCTACCTATTACTGGAGATAAATGTTTCACAAATAATTTATCCCAGGAGGAGTCAGGCTCAATCATTCTAAGGAGAGCACGATTCACTTGTGATTTTCCCCAGCTTTCTGGTGGGTAAACCACAAAGCCATTTTCCAATTTGCCTTGAAAATTCTTTTTTGGGGACTTTTTCACCCAATTGGACGGTATGGTTGCAATAGTCAATTCCCCAAATGACCTATGTGGTTGGAATTCTGCCACCCGCCATCCTGTTAGTGAGCTGAAGTTGAAGGAGAAAATTTATCATCAAATAATGCTGAAGTTGGACGGACAGTTGTAAGAGAATACAAAATAGAGCAAATGAAAGTGAAAGTCATAGAATGGACATCATTACATACATCTTACAACCAGTTGCATACTGCTGAACATAAATTTCAGTGATGAAGTAGCTCCACTACATAGTACATATCGTTCTCCCCAGTAGGTATTGCAACAGCTTTATTTTGTATTTTACAGACAGCCCAACAATGTAAATCACTCAACGTATGAACACAGAAAACTCCTACATCCTTGGAAGAACATGGCTTGTCATAGTAATCTACAACAGCCCTAAATTTCTGCCCTAAAATATATTTTTCTCTACACTTGGTAGCAATATAACGAACAAAAGCTACCTCGCCAGTATCAAGGATAACACAGTTATTTGGTGATTCACAAGTTATTTTGAATTGTGAGAATTCTATTGATGAAAAATATGGAGCTTGTAAATCAAAACCTAAAAGGGGTTCATTTCCATTTCTTAGGATATATTTTATTTTTGGCTCCATCAACTCTTTTCTCACTGACGTTGACTCTTGCAAACGTCTCACTACTTGAGGAAGAGGCAGATCATGTTTTCTTATCAGCTTCTTAATTTTATGCAACATATTTTCAAATTTGAATGCACTAAATGAATCTAAAGGTCCAAAGTTCACGCAGTCATCAGCCAAATGCAATAAACAATGTACATTGTAAGACAATTTCTTCTTTTCAAATAGAATAGAAAAATGTTTAACAAAGTAATATAACAGCTGTCTAGCATACTCCAAGTATTCAGAAATATAAATATGGCTAACTAATATACGAATTGCACAGTGGAATGCCAAAAAATGCTTGTAGAAAGATGATGGAAGTACATAATGGAAAATTAAAGGCCCTGTGTATAAAAGTAGCAACCTATATTCTGTTGCTTTCCAACGAAGCAACTCCTTCACAGACCTAGGCTTCCTTGCAAATTCCACTGGTATAAATTTCTTTATGCACTCCAATTTTTCATTCATTAATTCTAACTGGCAAGGTTTAATCCTGGATTTTAAATCTCCCTTAACAAATTCAAACAAAATCTTGCGCATCACTCCTAAGCACACTGAATGCATATATTCCAGAGGAAACTGAGTAACCATTTTTGTACCAGGTATTTTTTCCAGTGGAGACTCTCCTACATGATGATTCATATCTATTTTTTGCTTGAAGCTCTCGTCTGTACGTAATGGTGCCTCTAACTCATCAAAAACTATCCTATTTGCAATAGCCTTACCAACAACCGTGCATTTACTGCAGGACGAATAACCTGTATGCGATTTTACCTGAGCCAAAAATGCACGAGCTGGTGCATCACATATATATGATTGTACTACAACTTTAAACCTTGATCCTTCATGTTCAAATCCTTCATTAATTAATTGAGTTATTTCATTAATATAATCTCCCAAATACTGAGACACATTCTTAGGCTTTGAGTTTCCATGAAAAATGCCAATGGCAAAGGGAGGAATTTCTTTATGACTAGCAAAACTCATCAAAATAGGCCAAAGCTGGCTACTACTACTGCGAGATATTGGTAACCCATCTACATTACACTGCAACATCAATGTTGGCTCGTTCAACATGTATGGATAATTATTTAACATTAACTTTAAACTTTTCAAGATACCAATGTGACTGTAAGTCCCACCCTCTATTTCACGGACTGCAATTTCTCTAGGCGTGTTCAATAACGTTCGCGCATCCCCGGGTAGATCTTTAAATGATGGGTGAGTTTTTAATAGCTTCAATAGCTCACTGACTTTACATGCTGTTACGCCTTGCGCCCAATCAACTAAGCTTAATCGAAATGTGTCTAAGTCAAATGTATTCGAGTCCTCCGCACTTAAGTAATCACTGTTTCTCTCCGCATTGTATGGACGATTTTCAAATTCTCCCACATTTGGAAGTTCGAAGTCAAGAGTAGTTTCAGAATTTTGATTGATTCCATTTATTTCACCCTCAGCATCCAGTATATTAGACCCGAAGTTTCCAACATTCTCACTTATTCCGGGAGACTCAACCGCACTCGAAAAATACTGAACTGAACTAAGTTTGGCGATAGCCCTTAACCTTCGACGATGCCTTGCTGATACGTCTTTAATCCGCTTGTACATACCACGTGGCATTTTTATTTACCCACAAACTTAAGATTTCAATTATACGTACTACACTTTTTATTCCCGAATATGTAGCAAATAACTCTATGGAATTCCTGGAGCAACTTCTTAACTAAGATGACCTAAGAATAAGGCAGTGGTTTACGGACAATCAGTGAATTACAAATAAAGCTGTTACGAATGTATAAAATCTGCAAGTGATTGAAAAAAAGCAATTATTATCTATGAAAACTCATTTCATGATAATAGGAAACCTCGTAATTATAGCTAGGTATTCACTTACCGTGAAACAGACATGAGAGAATATTTAAATTCTTTCTTCAGATACAGGAGCAAATGCACTATAACGTGTTATCAAGTTAAGGCAGTGGTTTCTGGACACAATCAGTAAATCACAAATGCATAAACTCTGCAAGCGATTGAAACAAAATCAAATATTAATTACGAAAACTCATTCATGATAATAGCAAACCTCGTGGTTATAACTAAGTATTCACTTACCATGAAATAGACACGAGAGGATATTTCTTTCTTCAGAAGCAGGAGCAAATGCACTATAACGTGATATCAACCGCAATACCTCAGAGTAAAAGAACGAAATTATCGGTCACAAGTGTTTATAATGTTCACTTCCGTAATAATACTCTGCCACCTAGTGCTCGTTTACGGATACTACCACTAAAGCGGTAAAGCAAATTCTACGATGCAGATACGGTATACCTGGTTTAAATTCTACGATACATATACGGAATACATTAACTGTTTGCATGTTGCGATGGATATACAGTATATGCAAAGTAGATGTATACAGAGAGTATACAGTAGAAATGTATACAGTAGAGGCAACGTTGACTCTGTGTATACGTATACGGTTTTCTCTGTGCTGTCTGGGATGGCAATGTAAATGGCTCTCTGGGATCGAACCAAGGACCATCAGCAGAACGTTCAACGGCGTAAATAAAAGACATTTATGATTTCTATCAACATGCTAAGTTTCAAGTTTCCATCATATCGGGAAGTGGTTAAAAAAATCTTAAAAATCACTGCAATGCTTTTAAATGGGATATATCTACCCTGACCTAGCGTCGAACCAAGTATAATCTTGGAAGATGTCTTTTTGGTTTCCGTTGGATTGGAATGGCTTCTAGCAATCATTTCTCTACTTTGCCAGGAAGTGCCTCCAATTTTCAAATATCCTCCTCATGTATCCTTATGGGAAAAATCGTGATTTTGGGGCCTTCTGTCATCGAACCGATGAGCCTGAGATTCAAATGTAATATTGCCATAAAATTTCGGCTCTTCTTCTCAATACATTTCTTATGAGCCTATCTTTCGCATTGATTCGTATGAGAGCTGAGGTCCAACAATCACCTTTGTCGTTAGGTAATTGTTTATGCCCACAAAATTACATAAATTTTTCGCCATTTTTGTCTGAATTCTCTCAATTTTGACTCGAAAGCGATATTCTACGACCAAATTAAGAGTCTCCATTCAATTTAATTTCGTACTACATTTATTTCTCTATTTATTATACAATATGTCTGCAGTCGATCAAGATGAACTTTGCGTGCATTTCTTAAGACAGACGATTATACTGGTCCAGAGTCGAACCAAGGATATTTGGACAAAGATTTTAGCTTTCTGCACTTCTTCTCCATATAAACTTAAGCTATGCTAAATCTCAAACTCCTCCGTTCGCGCAATATCCCTAAATAGGGATCCAAATTTTTCACTTCACGTATTAATATATAGGTTGTTCCCATGACCTTACTTCGTAGAAAAATCCTGCCCAGAGCAATCAATTTTTATTGGTAATTGGCGAGAAGAAAAAACAAGAAAAAAGCAACTGACGAAACTGATTGACGAGGTTCATCGGGCCAAAATACTGGGACTTGTATCGGTATAATAATAAGACGTAAAAACTTGTATTTTTATGTTATAAATGATATGTTCCTGCATAATCTGAGTAATGGAATATTAACATATGCTATTTGGTACAGGGTAGAGAGAAATGTATCTTTCATTTACTCTTATCACAGTCTTTATTGAATATATTATTGTTCCATGAACTTACTTCGAAGAAAAATCCCGCCCAGAGCAATCAATTCTTATTGGTGATTAGCGCGATTCGCGCGATTGGCGAGAAGAAAAAACAAGAGAAAAGCAGCTGACGAAAGTAATTGAAGAGGTTTCAGGCGCCAAAACACATCTTATTTACGGACGATAATATTTGGATAACAGTGACTTACGGTGTAAATAGTCATAAGATAAATCAAGGGTAGGCGATAGCTCTAGAATAATACATTGTACTTTTTAATAAATAACGGAAGCAGCATTTGAATTTCTTCCCTTAAATTACTATTAGCTTCATCGGTAGGTATGCTAACGATGCTTTGTATACATTCGTTAGAATTGTCATAGCTAATGCTACTTCTTTGCATCATAGTTCTTTTGTTGTGACTCATATACAGTGAAGCTCATGGAAATGGGCGAAATAAGGCTGGAACTCTGTTGTAGGCTGTGTCTGAAGGAAGGATTTTCACTCACAAACATATTCTCGCACCGTTCTGCAGCTGGAGATCCGTTATATCGAATTCTTAATTTCATTTACGAGATGAAGGTACTTGTGTGAATTTATTTACTATACTTTTTTAACAATGTGATGTAGAGATTAAATTCTAGCTCTTTATCACACCGCGAAAGTAGAATTTTACCAATATATATTATTGTAGTTTATAGTGCGGTGGTTAACTAACAATTCGAAAGTAATATCTCATTCAAAACATGTTTATTTTCATTACTCTAAACTGTCATTCATTGTTGGTGTTAATCTGTTCTGAAATATTGTATTTTTGTGATGTAGATCTTCGAGAACGATGGTCTTCCGTCTCAAATATGCACCCCTTGCTTGTGGAGAATGATTGAGTTCGACGCATGCAAAAGAAACGTCCGTTCTGCTGAAGCTGAAATTATTAGATTTTTACACCAAACAAGACCTGTAAGTTGTCTCCTTCATAACTATATGATTTCATTTATGTAAATATCCGTGATCACTCACGTTCCTTGATTTTATCTGTGATGTAGTTAATTTTTAATGGGTAATTGCTTTTTAGCGTCCGGACGAAGCTCACAACAATATTTTAGTAATGAAGTTTGAAGATACTGGAATAGTATGTCTAATACCATTGATATCATCCAAAATAATGTATGAACGAGACGAGAGATTTATTAAAATCTGTCTATTTACAGGATGGAGCAAGTGTAGTGGGAACTGAGTGCGATACTGTTCATTCCGAGGTGACTATTATGTGGATATACGATAATCAATTTGAGACTTGATATCGTATAATGTTAATATCCGTGATCCTTCGCGTTCCTTGATTTTTACCCCATATAGTTATTTTTTTTCGGTTTAATCACTTTCAGCATCTGGAGGAAGCTTACAACGATAGTTTGTTAACAATGGCTGAAGTGACTGAAATGGTATATCTAACACTGCTGATATTACACAAAATAGTGCATAAGAGTGACGAGAGATTTATAAAAATCTGTCTATTTACAGGATGGAGCAAGTGAAGTGGGAATTAATTGTGATACTGTTCACTCTGAGGTAAGTATCATTGCTGGATATATGATAATCGATATGTATAATAACTCTGTAGAGGGGGTTGTGTCTGTACACAGATCCGATTTCAAGAAAAGTTGTATTGTTGGATACTGGGGTTGTTCCCGAGTCCAAAACACCTTTTAGAAATTTTTATGTCTGCATGTTACAGCATCACTCAAAAACTATCCAATCGATTTTGATGAAATTTGGCATGATGGTCATTTGTCATCCGACTTGTGACATAGGCTACCTTTTATCCACCTAGCTGTCTCCAGTTTGTTCCCAGTTGGGGTCAAAAATCTATTTCTTGCTATAACTCTTAAGCTAATTATTTTCAAATTTTCAAAATTTGTACAATATTCAAAGTCTCCCCTGCACAAATGATAGGCTCCTTTTTGTTGACGCAACTGTACTCTGGTCAACTCCAGATAATCAAAGAGTTTCTATAAGAAATATATGGGAAGAAATTTTTATCATTTGCACGGTACTTTTCTTTAATAAAATTAAATTATAAATAATGGTCGTTGGAAACTAAATCTAACACAAAAACAAAGGAAATGCAATGTAGTTTCTTATTTTGGTTGTAGAAAATTGCTTTCACTTCGAAGTCGTGAGAATTTGGAAGTAAAATAGGAATATTTTTTGAAAATCTGACATTGTAAACAACCTGTCGTCTAGGCCAAGCTCTATATCTTTAAATTCAAGTTCATTAGCATAAGCGAGTCTGCAGCAACCAAGCTTTGTTTATAGCGACACCAATGTTTATTGATTCTTTAGGTGAAATTGTTGTTCATCATCATACTAAATTAATTTTCTTTTCT
The DNA here is from genome assembly GCA_947579665.1 of Sympetrum striolatum. Taxonomy (NCBI): domain Eukaryota; kingdom Metazoa; phylum Arthropoda; class Insecta; order Odonata; family Libellulidae; genus Sympetrum; species Sympetrum striolatum. The sequence continues at coordinate 200,202 of CANPUZ010000116.1, forward strand.
CATAGAAAGTAATTATATCTTCTTAGCTTGTTAAGTTGATAACTTTTCATTCTTATTTTCCGATCTAATCACTAATCGTTTCATTTAGCGTCCCGCCGTGCATTTAATGAATCAATCAAGATCGTTGAAATATCCCTGTATTCAGTGATAGCTTCCTTTGAAGTGTAAAGAATTGGATTTAAAGCAGCAAGGAATCACAATCCTTTTATACTGGAAAGGTAAACGGATTTTGTGCTTTTAGATATAGAATTGGAAATTAAACCAAGAAATGTTTTAGTGGATCATCTATTAGTGTGTTTAAGTATAGGTACTATCCACCTATATCTTTTATGTATGGTGATAGTCACACTTATTGGCATTTTGTTATATCTTAAATACAGTAGAAGTCCGTTATAACGAGAGCTGACAAAAATCGGAAAAGTACTCGTTATAACGCGATACTCGTTATAGCCGATTTCTAACAATAAGTCTAACTAAGCCCATCTTCTTGAATCCAAGGGCAGCGAATGTGTCCGAATGGAACTGTAGGGTTTTTAATTCCTACGCAAATGCTTCAGAATGCGTAAAAGAGTACGTTCGCGTCAAAAATATTATTATATCCTCTAACATAAAATGTGGATCTTTATCGCTAAATAATCGTCGAAAGTAATACTATATCATAAGATAATCGTATTAGCTAGGATTTGGTGATTTAGCTTAATAATTAAACATGGCTTTTCAGTAGTGTAAGTAGTTACGAGAGTCTCGTTACTCGTTAGACACGAGTTTTTCTCCGGTGCCGGCAACTCTTCAACGCAGCTGGTGAGAGCAAATTCCTTTCCTCTACTCTCATATATCGTCTTCCCCCAGCTCCCATCTTTCCTCTTTTGTCCTCCAGGCACAAACAGAAATCTCACTGTTCAACTCCCACCGTTCAAAGGCATGCCACCTCTCACTTCCGATATTTTAACCCTCATCCAGGCGCGCCGCACATCTCCTGGCAAAACGCGCTTTTATGAATGTGACGGTAAACTACCGTCCACGCGCCCGGATGAAGGTTAATCGAGGGAACCAAGAACAAATGTTTTTCTTTTAATGGTGCTAATTTTTAGGGAAAAATAATCGGATAAACTATGTAAGAACGAAAAGAATTTTATTTGAAACATTGTAACAAAGCAATATCAAAATTGATGGCCACTTGCAGGTACGTACTTGCATCCTTTAGTTTATTTTTAGTCCAAAGATATCGTCGTTCCAGTCAATTCGCATTAATTGTTTCCCGAAATGCTGTACTTAACGCTAAATTCACTTTTTCAGAAACATTGAAAGTAAGAATAAATTAACCTAAACAGAAGTTAGAAGAACTTTACAATAATAAAGAAACATATATTGGTGTAAAAACTTGATTTCTCGGTCTCACTCTACGTAAAAAAGCATTTACTTAAAAGATGAATCTATTCTTATCTGTTTAAAGTTATTCATACAGTGTTTGGTGACGAAATCTTCTACTCGCTTTAAATTCATTAAATCGTCCACCGAGGCTACGTTTTTAGCTAAATACAAAGATTTAAGAACCCCCAATGCTTGCGAGAGGGACTCGCTACTAAGGATTTTAAAAACCACGAGCGCCGCAAAGGCTCAGAGAATCCTTATGAGGGTTAAACGAATCTTCTTCCATACTCTCGATATCCGACGATTCGCTGCTGTCATTCTTTTGCTGCTCTACTAGTTGATCGTCTTTCAGCAAACCACAAACAGTAGTTTCCGCATCTACCGCACCAAAATCATCAAAGGAGCAGTTTATGTCCAATATGCTGGACACAGTTCTCCAGCTTTGGGGCACTAACTCCGAATTCAGCTCAGCAGATCCATCCACAGAATCATTTTCTGTATGTTTTAAATTAAAATTTATTGTCTCCCAGGCCAGTGCAAACCCATGGATTGCCTCCAGGACAAATGGTGCCTAATAGCGCGAATAATGCCCTGATCTAATGGCTGCTACACACTTGTGCAGTTAGGGGGAAAGAACACAAGCTCTATGTTCATCAATTTAATGACGGGGTGGGCCGGACAGCGATCCATGAACAGCACAATTTTTCTATTTCTCCCTCCAACTTTGGCATCGAATGACTTAAGCCCTTGCGTTAAAATTTTTCCTGTCATCCATGCTTTGGCGTTGGACTCGTAAGTACAGGGAATATTTCGCTGGCCACAAAAGGCTCGGAGACGCATGGATTTTCCAATAATTAATGGTTTTAAATTATCAAATCCAGTCATGTTTGTGCAGAGGATAACTGTAAGCCTCTTCTTACTCCTTTTTCCACCTTTGCAGCGGTCGCCCTTAACAGCCAAAGTTTTTTCCAGCAGTAAATTGTAAAACAGTGCTGTCTCATCCGCAATGTATATGTCCTAATTATCTCGAGATAAAAAACTGTTTTTCACACTAAATACAAGGCCTATCTTACAATTTATAGTATTTAAACGATAATTTGCTTTTTGCATCACTTACCTTTTCTTCGTATCTTTCAAGGCTCGACTTGAGAATTGGAAGCCAATCATGTACCGCTTGCTCATATACTTTACTGGATTCACCGCTAATTATGTGGAGTGATATTCCTCTTATTCCTTTAAATCGGTTCAGCCAACCATCTGTGCAACGGAAATTGTCTAGTTTTAAGCGAAGGGCAAGCTCTTCAGTTTTCTCTTTTATCATTGTTCCGCTGATTGGAATTCCTAGAGATCGCTGCTGGGTGAACCATTCAAATAGAATGGACTCCAACTCCGTATTATCCGCTAATCGTAGTTTTTTACACCCTCCTGGAGTGTTTTGCATCATGAATGCAGACTATTTTTTCTTTGTTCTTCAAAATCGGAAAAATAGAGTCGACGATGTGTGGCAATTTCGTCGATAATTTCGTGCCGACGTGACGGCGTGACCGGAGTGACCAGAGTGAATCTGACTTATGGTGACTTAGGGTGGCGAAGGGTGGCGCCTTCGACTCCTGATCGCTTTTTATGCCAAATGGTGGAAGAATACAAAATCTTTGTCAAGAGTCAAAAGTTCGAACTGAGACTATTCCGCGGTTACGTGTGAAAGGCGTGCCAGCCAGCGCTCCTGTCCCGTTCACTGTGTGACCGTGAACTCAAGGGCGAGTCTAGATTGGTTCTGGTGTGAGGAGTTGGGGCTGCTCGAAGACACTTTTGCTAAGAGACTTCTTGAAGAAGGTTGTTGTGAGGAGAGAATGTTTCGACGTCTTGTAAATTCGGAGTCTTCCCGAATCGACGTTCGTATTGGGTGATTTTGTACTAATTGTAAATGAGCAGTTCAATTTAAAGTGTTATTTTGTTGTATGATATTGTTTGACCTCTTAATATTATTACTTATTATATTTATGGTTGAAACTCATTCTCTGATTGATTTCCCGATGTTCGATATCCCGAGCTGATTGCTGTTCAGAGTAGTTATTGAGTTACCGAATATTTTTCAGTTCTTTCCGAGTACAGAAAAATAAGGTGGCACAGATGACAGGCCATACCGTCTGCCGATTTCGGATTTACTCGTGGTTTCTCTTTCGCACAATTTAAAATTTCTTTGCTAAATCTAAAGCCTTTCTTTTGCTCTCCATCACAGAACAGTCACACTAGAAACTCAGTTATTGGAAAGCTCTGAACGGACTCACGTCTAATGATCAACTGATGGAAGAGCGACGACCATCATGTGGAAAGGCACCCCTAAATCATATCAAATTTCTTTCTCAAGATATTTTTCATTCACACGCTTCATAACTAATGACAGTGACGCGAGGGAGAGATTACCCTGTAAATCCGCAACAGCGCTGCTTATATCTCTTATACTCCCTCCAATTAGACGATTTGGTGCCAAGTTTCGAATGAAAACAAATCTCACATGTGGATTCCAATAAATTGGTAACTCGATTCAAACTGCTGACTAGAGGGATCATCGCCGAGAAGAAACAAGATACAAGGGAATAAGATATAGGAGACGTGAGGGACAAAGGAGATAGTGAAACTCGTGAACCGTCTTCGATTATGAGATAAGCTACCTGCAAGGCGAATATAGGACCGTGACACTCGTTACAACGATACCTCAGATTTCGATCACTCGTTATAATGGACGTAACTCCCTATCCTTTTTGCTGTGAGACGGACAATGTCCAATGAATCACTCGCTATAACGCAACTCTCGTTATATGCCATACTCGTTATAACGGACTTCTACTGTATTATTTTTAAATGTTTGTGTTAAATGATTGCCGATATGTTATTAAGTTTGTTAGACTATAAAATAAGGAACACCTCTCAGATTAAGGGCAGCTGTCCTTTATTTTTATGCTTCGGTTCTATGCTGGCTGCTCGAATATTATCATTAGAAATACGCTTCAATATGTATTTTGTATGTTGCAGGGTTTAATTATTCCAAAAAATGAAAGTAGTATTCAATTTACGGACCCTAGACAAGTATCGAAGGAGATAAAATATACATGTATTCTTTTCATTGCTGTAAGTAATAGATTGTATGTCTAGGCAATGGCAAATTGGATAAACAGAATAAAAATTTAGTCGAATAAGCATCGTTTCATAGAATACCTCTAACAAGATATTTCACTTTCGAAGTATTTTTTGTTAATTTACTTCTCATTTTCAGTTGCATATACTATAGAAATTCCCTCTAAAAAGAAGTATTGCTGGTATATGGTTTGCCCCTAGTCCAATGTTCAACTCCGTAATTTTTTTTTTCAGATATGTTACTCTTTACATGAAAATATCATCTTTGAATATTTTAACTATAGGAATCATGTCCCTGAATTTTAATTATTTGCCGATATCACCAAAAGCAATCGCAAATGATTAACAGAATTGACAAAAATTGAATCATTGATTCTGACAATTAGTTTTGCTCTTCTTGGTACATCTTCTTTCTATTGGTGTTCGTTTTAGAGGTAATGTTAGGTTAAAGCAGAATTTATAGTATTTGCTCGTGGTTGCGAGTTAAAATCATGCAAATTAGACGGAAAAATAAATGGCCAAGTAAAGGAAATTAGTTAATTTAGATTTCATGAATTTTTGAGGAAAGATCTTGAGAAATACCTGCAGGCATTTCTTATCACTACCGATTACATCGATTAAATGAGATAACTCCCATATGTTTGAATGTATACTTTCACTTGGATTACGTCTCCTCATTCCACGTTTATAAATATATCAAAAGAGAGTATTTTCTTCAACGGGATATGAAAACATTGAAATTAAATTAAATCCTATTCAAGAGAAGAGGTAAGAGTTCTCTCTGATTTTGCAACATAATGGTCAAATTATAATTGCGATTTAATTACACAGATGCGCCGCTTACATTCCTAATAGAATAAAAATTTTCTTTATAATTCTTACAGTTAATTTAACAGCAGAGGGTTACTTCTGAAGTGTTAAGTAATTTAATTAAAGTACAGCCAACGCCATCTTACGGAATAAATTAGGTGTTAATTCATAAAAGGACGAATTCTAATTAGATTAACTACTTTACATTGTAATTCGTTTGTGGCGATTATTTGTTTGTTCGTTTATTTGATAGTTGCAATGATTTTGCTCACTCACTCACAGTCTGTCAGACATATTGGAGGTGCTAAGCGACTGGTTCATTCGTTTCCAATTGCGGTTTGCAAGATTTGTGTGGCTATTTTTGTGATTTCGTTCTCTGTTCATTTGGTACTCAGTTGTCTTCTCTATTTGTTGTAGTGACTGGTGCATTAGTTTGTGAATTACATTTGTGTAGCTGTTTTTGTGATTTTGAAAGTCACAGAGGATGAAGAGAAGTATTGTTCTTTCATAAATTTAAGACTTTTCATATCTAAATTTCATTACTTTCAACTTATATTCATTTTTCCGTTGAGAATCAACAAGTACTCCGCTAGTCTTATATATAAAAATAAACGATATTTGTGGCATCATCTGAAACTCGAAAATAGCTCAACCGATTAGAATAATTTTTTTTTGTTTTGTTTGCCTTGGTACGGAGGTGGTTTTAGGAAAAAAGAAAATTAGGAAAAACCCAAAAGGAATAGCTGAAAAATCGAAAAAGCATTTCCATAAGAAATGCACGTTAAGTTAATTTTTCTCACAGCAGGCTTTATTTCATCTGAAAATTCAAATCAGAAATAAAAGTCGTACAAAGTCGAATCAAGCACCTAAAGAAGGTGAATAGAATAAAGAATCTTATTATGGTAGTGAAATATCATTGACGAATCGAAATTTTAAGAATTCAGATAAAATGTGTGAATATTTTATCAAAATTTCGAGGTTGTAAACAACCCATCCCCCTTGACAATGAAGGCGATTGTTGCTTCCAAGCTCATGTATTTACCCATCAAAATGCATTAAGAATGTAAGTTCAAATTAATCCTAATAATAAGTGATACACCTTAAGGTGCGTTCACACGAGGGGACTTTTGACGCGCGGGTTTTATGGTTGAGGCCGGATGGGTTGCAGCTCGCATTCACACGGAGGAACTTTTTGAGGGTACGCGCGGCTTCTAACGGTACTTAAATCTCCACTGCGGCAAAGCCGCGACGCTGAGTTGCAAACTTGTTCACACGTAGCAACTTGGCCCTCCTGCATCATCAGGCGCCAGTTCTCATTGGATGGGATTGGAGTCAAGCGGAAGAAGGATATCAGTTCATCTAGTTGCGTAGTGTAGTATATAGTAGTGTATTGTGTAGTGTAGTATATTGTGTATGAAGTATAGGGTATTGTGTTCAGTTTTGTATTTGCTTGTTTAATTAGGTCCTTAGTTGTAAATATGCCATCATTTATTCTTTTCTTTGATTACAACTTACCAATTTTTCTCTTTATAGGGGAACCTCCATTAATCATAATTGTTCACAAACCTTCAAGAAACCGTATTTGAAATATTCTTGGAGCTTTGTGAACAACTCTGTGAACAACTGTCTCAACAGCCGTGTTCCTTTTCTTCCAAAAATTTAATTAACTTATTGACAGTATCAATAGCTTTTTTAAAATTTTTTACTCGTTATAAATCTTTGTGAATCATTTCACGCTGATGCATACATATCCACATATTAACTTCGGTATTAGTGTACGTCAAATTCGATCGGATTTTTTATAAATAGGGTATACTTAAAACTGTCCATTATCTGAGGCTGCAATTGTTCTATTTGCCTTGATTTTTACTTGGTTTATACCAGAATGTTTAAGCGTGCGAGGAGGTTGGTGTACGCAAGGGCGAGACAGAGTTAAGGATGTAATTAATTCCTCATAGTTCATTCATAGAGAGTATAATTTAGTCCTCAGAATTTAAGCCTGCCAAATTGATTTTAATCTCTTTTTATTCTAAGGGGAAAAGAAAAAATAATGCTTGAATAAATTGGGTAAAGGTAAAGAATAAAGGAATACTCAAAGGAAGTGAAAGTTTCATTCAGGCTTGGAAATGGGAATGCATTCCTAGAAGAGATTAAGAGACTGGGTTTTGCTCACAATTCTGTGTGTTCAGACTATTGATAAATTCTTTCGAAATAAGGTTGGCACAAGGGTCTACGAACTCATTCAAAGACAGGAACAATAGCTAAAGATAAGACATCCTACGAATACTATGGGGACCTCCTTCGCAGGAGGTGGTCTACCTTTTCTAAGTTCACATTTTACTTGTTGGGAAGGATATACATCCTGCTGAGGATTCTGTTTCAAGATGATCAAAGCTACTGCCGACACTTTCTGGTTGAGATGACAATCGTTACTAAAAGCATATTTTTCCCGAACAGCCATTCTATTCTCAACAAATTCTTTGCACCATTCTCCTAACCCGTTTTGAAAAAAAAACCGAGTCACTGATGACATTTTGGAAGCAGGTCTTCATTTAAGAATGGAAGGAGAGGATGGGCGCATTTCGAAAGCATTTGGAATAGAAGAAATAATGAGAAATCTTAAAGTCAAAGTTCATTTATTTATAAGGTTCACTTTCTCATAAGTTTAATTTTGTGCAAATGTGCGAGGTTATTTTCCAACATTTTTAGGTAGAAATATCATTACCAAATAAATAAAATAATTTTTAAATCCAGTAGTGAGATAGTTATACCGATGAGAATACTCCCTCCTACTGCTACAGCATTCAAACTTCATTTTTATTTTTTATCTGCACCACTATCAGAGTGGTTTAACACTCCGCATATTCGTCAACTCTCTGCGCGGCATGCGGAAAAGTTTCAGCCGGTTAGAACTTTGCGTCAATGTTGCAGGAGCCTAAAATGCCCTATTCACACGGAGCGTCTTTGCCGCACAAGAAAGCCGCAGACACCCGCTCTCAAGGTCACAAAAGTTGAGCCGCACAGTCGTTCACACATCGCAATATTTGAGGCGCGTGGCATTTCAGGACGCGCTGCAAGAAAAGTCCCCTCGTGTGAACGTACCTTTATGAAGAAGAAAAAATTGCATGAGATTTTAACATTTGCAGAACAATGTCCTGTGAAGAATCGCACAGAAAAAGTACGAACATTAAAATTTTATTTTTTAACATTTATCTTTAAACGTCAGTAGCAACAAGGATTCCATCTGAGGCAACAAAGAAACTTCTGTGGAATCTGATTCTGCTCATTCGGTGAATTTATGGGAACCTATATTATCAAGGAAGGGTTTTGAAGTGGTGATAGATAAGGACAAATATGGCATTTGCTCGTTTCCTAATGTTGTGCATAGGTCTCATAGAATTACATTACTAATAGCAAGCAAAAAAGATGCCTCAGTTGTTGTTGTTTAACTTATGTTATTATTAATGAGATATAAGTTATTAGATTTATAGGATAAGACTAGTTTGGTTGATATATTGTGGCACTATTAGTCCTTAAACATTTAATGAGTTTTTTTTACAGTTATAGCAGTTACTAAACTTTTCTTGAGAAATATAAAGGAATGTTATTTATTTTATAGATTAACATTAAAGAAGAAATTGAGATTGTGGAGTGGCAGATGCCCGAAGAGATGAAAAAAGAGGAAATGGATATTGAGGTGGGTGTAATATTTAGTTACTTTTGGCTGTCAAATGTTATTTACTTAATTTGATGTATTAAAAATACTGTTACGAGCCGTGGGGTTCGGGATAATTTACTCAACTCTCGTAATCCGAAAAAATAACACTTTATTCCCGATCGTAATCAATACAGAAGCTTTACTCCACCAACACGCTCAACAACAAACACAACTCAGAACTGTTTATTTATTTTCTCTCGCGACCATTATTGTCCTTTGTAACGGCTGCGTCGCGTATTTATAATAGATCGCGGCATTTCCATGAAATTACGTTGGGCGCAGCACTGCCCCCTCCTTAGACATGCTCGTCTCGAGCATTGTTGCACCCGTAATATCGCGCCAATCGATCAACATGGACAATCTTAGGAGCACCCCGTTGGCCTTTTTGGATCCGGTACGTCAGGTCATTAATTTTGGTCACAATCCGGTATGGTCCGTCCCATTTGCTTGTAATTTCGGAGATTTTCCTTTCTTGCGGACTGGATTATGCAGCCACACCAAGGATCCTTCACTAAAACCCGGATCGTTCATTTTCCTATCATAGCGGGTCTTCATCTTTTCGGACGTTTGTTGACCTGATAGCCTGATGTGTTCATAAACGTCATTCATTCTGTTTCGCAGGTCACTCGCGTATTCTGTCAGACTTTGTGGAGAATCCGGTGGGATGCCAGTTATGAGATCGGCTGGTAATCGCAGTTCTCGTCCAAAGTTCGCGAAAGCAGGAGTCATAGTCGTAGCCTCGTGTACTGCACTTCGATATGACAGGAGAAATGGCTGGATGTGTCGGTCCCAATCCTTTTGCCTGTTTTCCACCACTTTAGCTAGATATCTTTCCAGGGTTTGGTTAAATCTTTCGACCATTCCATCAGACTGTGGGTGATATGACGTAGTTCTAGTCTTATGGGTACCCATTACTCGACACGCCTCCTGAAATATCTGTGATTCGAAATTCCTGCCCTGGTCGCTGTGAATTTCAAGCGGTACACCAAAACGACAAAAGACATCGTGGACTAGTTTGTCCGCTACTGTAGAAGCTTCCTGATTAGGAATTGCAAAAACTTCCGGTCATTTTGTGAAGTAGTCTATGACGACCATGAAGTATTTGTTTCCAGAATCACTCTCAGGGAATGGTCCCGCAATATCTACTGCTATGCGTTCCCATGGCGCTCCGACGTTATACAGCTTCAGTGCTCCTCTGCTGCGCGTTGTAGGTCCTTTTACCGCTGCACAGCTTGTGCATTTTCGGCACCAATCTTCCACGTCATCTCGGCAATGGAGCCAATAAAATCGCTCTCGTATCTTTAATAGAGTTCTCTTTACGCCCATGTGTCCGCCAGAACATTCATCATGGTAGAGCTGTAGAACTTCAGGTACCTTGGCTTTAGGGACTACCATTTGCAGATGACTACGGTCTCCTCGAGCATTTTCCCATTTACGGCACAATACTCCGTCTTGCATGACCAAGCTGTCCCACTGAGCCCAATAACCCTTGGTTGCCGCACTCATTCCGGCAACATTACTCCATTTGGGCTTAAGGGCCCCGGCCTTAATCCACTCTACAATAGGCTTAACGTCCTTGTCAATCTCTTGGGCTTGTTGTAGCGCTTGTTTCCAATCATCGCCTAAATCTGTCCTCATCATTCTGACAGGCAGAACTTCCTTTGCTTCTTGCCTGATGCAATGCTTGCAGTCTTCCGGGCAAGGTCTTCTTGACAGCGCGTCCGCATTCCCGTGAGATTTTCCACTACGATGCTCGGTTTTGTAGTCAAACTCTTGTAGCTGCTCGATCCATCTAGCCACTTGTCCCTCAGGGTTCTTAAACTGCAGTAGCCAGTTCAATGCAGCATGGTCGGTACGAAGGTGGAATTTGCGTCCTAGCAGGTATTTACTGAAATGTTGCAATGACTTTACTACTGCAAGCAGTTCCCTTTTTGTGACGCAGTAGTTCCTCTCCGCCTTCGATAAAGATTTGCTGAAATAAGCGATCACAACCTCATGCTCTCCTTTACGCTGCGACAATACTCCGCTGATGCCAGTATTACTTGCGTCTGTGTCTACGATGAACTCATTCTCGGTGACCGGAAACCCAAGTATAGGAGTGTCGCATAGACGCTTCTTCAATTCCCGGAAAGCAACTTCGCAGTCCTTGTCCCAGGAGAATACTCGCTTTTCTTTGGTAAGCTTGTGCAAAGGCTTGGCAATGTCAGCGAAGTTCTTCACAAATCGCCGGTAATAGGAGCACAACCCCAAAAATGCTCTGATCTCTGTCTTGTCTTTTGGAATCGGCCATTCCTTGACAGCAGCAATCTTCTCTGGATCAGTCTGCACTCCTTCTGACGAAACAACGTGCCCCAAAAAGCTCACTTGCTGTTTAAAGAATGAGCACTTTTTCGGACTCAATTTTTGGTTAGCCGCACGAATCTTTGCAAGCACACTATCCAGATTCTTAAGGTGGTTTTCAAATGTGCGTCCGATGATAATGATATCGTCCAAATATACAAGGCAAGCGTCTCCAACCAGTCCAGTAAGTACTCGTTCCATCAGTCTCTCAAACGTTGCAGGTGCGTTGCACAAACCAAATGGCATAACCTTAAATTGCCATAGGCCCTTTCCTGTAGAGAAGGCGGTCTTCTCCTTGTCTCCAGGGTCTATTTCTACTTGCCAATAGCCACTTTTTAAGTCCAGGGTTGTAAACCACTTCATCCCTGTCAGCGTATCCAGAGTATCATCAATCCTAGGTAGGGGATAGCTGTCCTTTCTAGTCATGTGATTCAGTTGGCGATAGTCTACACAAAAACGCATGGTCACGTCCTTTTTCTTCACGAGTACCACAGGAGAACACCAAGGGCTGGATGAAGGTTCTATCACGCCGTCCTTCACCATTTCTTCAATCATGGTCTCTACTTCTTTTTCTCGCGCAACTGGTACTCTTCTAGGACGCTGGCGTATCGGTAACTCAGAGCCCGTATTTATTTTGTGCTGAACCAAATTAGTCCTCCCAATATCAGCATTATTCGATGAGAAAATATCGGCATAACGCAGCAGCGTCTTCTTGGCCAATGTAACTTCTCTATCAGACAGATGCTCGCGGCAGTCTTCGAGAAAAGGTGACACATCGAAGCTTCCATTTTGTTTACTGCCGTTGGTAGATGCTTCGCATCTTCGCACCCACGCTACTTCTTGGCAAGTACCCATTAACGTTCCCTTTTTGATGACGTGTTCTTCATTACTCAGGTTCAGTATGCGGACAGCTGAAGTATTTGTGCCCGTCACTAGAGTTCGAGCCATCATCCATGGTTTGTCAGTGTCCACTCTTTCTAAGATCATGCATCGTTGCTTCCGTCCAGGGTCCCGTGGTAAATTAACTGGTATTATGGATTCCGATCTAGCAGGCAGGATTGTTTTCTTAAGACAGAAGACATTGCCTGACGATCCACCTTCCATGGAGATTTCTTCTGTACCACACTTCAAAATTCCTTGTTTCACATCGATCTCACAATGGTGTTCTCTCATGAAATCCAAACCCAGAATACAATCATCGACGATATTTGCCACGATGACATTATGCCTAAAGATCCTTTCACCCAGTTTCATTTCCACTCGCCTCTCACCATGGACGGGTATGTGCTGACCGGTTGCTGTTAGGAGTAAAATTCGGTCACGGTTCCGGAAAGAGTCCCCAAGAAGACGATTGGCAACATGGGAACTGACGACTGTTCGTGAAGCTCCAGTATCCAATGTCAACTTGCAGGGTGTTCCATTAATTTCACCGACGATGATCAGGCTGTTCCCATCGTGAGCTTGTGAGATCGAAACCTTGGGGCCTTTTCCAAAACCAGCCAGCACCCGCCCCTCAGTCCTGGCGTTTATTCGTTTCCCTGCTGCTGGTGGGGATTTTTGCTACCTATCCATTCTTCTTGGACTCCATCCTCCCACTTGGTGTTACGTTTAGGACAACTGGACCTTAGGTGACCCTTTTCTCCACATTCATAGCATCTCGGGCTAAACCTTTGTCGACTTTCGCGGCTAGGTGCTGCTACCACCTCCCTGATGCGGTAGGCTCGATGATCCCGACGAACTGCCTCCACCTCGAGGGCGTGGGCCAAAGCATCTCTCAAAGTCTTGGGATGTCCAAGTCTTACGGCAGCCCTCACTTCCAGATCGTGTATTCCATCGACGAAAGCTTGAATCAAAATCTTGTCGATAATTTCCGGCGATGAGTAGTACGCCTTCCGGACCAGCCTTTCAATTTCTAGTGCCCACTGTTGAAGATTCTCGCCACTACGCTGAGTACGATCCTTTAACTGAGCGCGGCATACATGCTCTAAGTGTGCGTCGCCGTAACGAGACTCCAATGCTTCCAGCAGTTGGTCAAAGGTGGCCTTATTTCCCAGAGCCTCCAGTACCGTTAGGGCTTGATCTCGGAGACCTAGCTTGAGCGCCGTCATAGCCTGTGCTTCACTCCATCCATTGGCTTCAACGACGGCTTCGAATTGAATTTGATATGCAGACCACGAAGAGCTTCCATCAAATTGTGGCACCTTGAATCCGCGCGCCGGAGATGCAGTCACAAAATGAGCAGCAATTCCTTCGCCAGCTTTCAAATATCCCAAATCTTTCTTTACAAGTGCTATTTGGGCCTCCGTGTTGTCTATCCGGCTTTTCGCCTCCAGTATTTCCTCCTTTAAAGAGGTTAGATCATTCTCAAAAGCGTGTCGGATGTCCTTCATGAGCAGAGTTTGTTCCTCCTGACGGCGGGCCTGCTCCTCCTTATCTAGCTTCAACTGCTCCTGCAGCTGTCGGGCCTGTTCTTCCTGACGGTGGACCTGCTCTTCCTGACGGCAGGCCTGCTCTTGAAGAATTTCCATTAGAGCAGATATGTCGAATGCAGGAGCCTGCGGTGCAATCGCCGATGTCACGCCAGACGGGTCAGAATTGGTAGAATCCGTCGTCTGCTGTTGCTGACGGATGAGTTCCGGAGAATCACCAAACCTCCCCTCGTTCACTTCATGTTGGCGGTGTTGACTCCTGGTGCGAACCGCATCAGTATCATCTTTCGGTAGAATCGGCATAATTATCCCACTTCTGACACCAAATTGTTACGAGCCGTGGGGTTCGGGATAATTTACTCAACTCTCGTAATCCGAAAAAATAACACTTTATTCCCGATCGTAATCAATACAGAAGCTTTACTCCACCAACACGCTCAACAACAAACACAACTCAGAACTGTTTATTTATTTTCTCTCGCGACCATTATTGTCCTTAGTAACGGCCGCGTCGCGTATTTATAATAGATCGCGGCATTTCCATGAAATTACGTTGGGCGCAGCAATACTATAGATTTACTTTAGGGAAAAGGCAACAGAAACCCTATGTATATTGATCAAGGGTCGTGTTCATCAAAAGTGGTGAGCCCTGCATGATTTCATAATTATTTTGTTTACTCTAACTGAAAATTAAGATGATAAGAAAACTTATCGGATGTAGTTTGGGATTTGACTTTGTTGTCGTACATGTTGTGAAAACTTTTTATGCCTATTTATCTCTTTTGGTATGTGCAAATATTTTTCAAATTAGATATTACGAGGGAAGGACTTGGAGCTAAAGGAGAGTGAGCTATTTATCGACAAAGTGGATGCAATTCAGGTAAATACAATTATTTATATGATTTACTGAATATCAACTTCTACTTATCTGCTCTTGAATGTACAATTTCTCAAACTGGATCACACTGTTATTGATTGCAAATAGGGTTTGTGTATGAAAACAAAGTAACATCTGGGAAACCTTGTGACATATAACTGTATAAATATCACTGTTGATACCGTAGAAGTCCTTAATAACGAGAGCTGAAAAAAATTCTTTCTACAGAAAAGTATTCTTTATAACCGATTTCTAGCAATAAGTCTAATTAAGTCCGTCTTCTTGAATCCAAGGGCAGCGAGTGCGTCCGAATGGAACTGTAGGGTTTTTAATTCCTATGCAAATCTTCAGAATGCGTAAAAGAGTATGATCGCATCAAAAATATTATTTCATTTACTCTTAAACCATAACCAAAAAGCATCCTCTAACATTAAATGTGGATCGTTACTACTCAATAATTGTCGAAAGTAATAATATATCATTAGATAATCGTATTAGTTAGGATTTAATGATGTAGCATAAAAATTATATTTGGCTTTCCAGTAGGATAAGTAGTTACGAGAGTAATACTCGTTAGGCATGAGACTTTCCCCAGTGCCGGCAATTCTTCAACTCAGCTGGTGAGAGCAGAATTCCTTCTCCTCTACTCTCATACATCGTATGTATATCGTCTTCCCCAACGGCAGCTCTCTTCTTTCCTCTCTTGTCCTCCAGGCACAAACAGAAACCTCCCCGTTCAACTCCCACCCTTCAAAGCCATGTCTCCTCTCACTTTCGATATGTTAATCAAGGGAACCAAGAAAACATCTTTTTGTTGTAATGGTGCTAATTTTTAGAAATAAAGAATCGGATAAACTGTGAAAGAACAGAAGGAATTTTATTCGAAACATTCTAAAAAAGCAATATTACAATTGATGGTCACTTGCAGGTACGTATTTGCATCCCTTAGTTTATTTTTAGTCCAATGATATTGTCGTTCCAGTCAATTCGCATTAATTGTTTCCCAAAGTGCTGTATTTTACGACAAATTCACTTTTTCAGAAACATTGAAAGTAAGAATAAATTAACCTTAACAGAACTTAGAAGAACTTAACAATAATTAATAAACATATATTGGTCTAAAACCTGATTTCTCGGTCTTACTCTACATAAAAAAGCGTTTACTTAAAAAATGCATCTATTGTTGTCTGTTTAAAGTTATTAATACAGTGTTTGGTGACAAAATTTTCTACAGACTTTAAATTCATTAAATCATCCACTGAGGCGTTTTTAGTTGGAAACAAAGAATTCAGAACCCCAAATGCTTGCAAGAGGGACTCGCTACTAGGGATATTAAACAAATCTTCTTCCATACTATCGATATTCGCTGCTGTCATTCTTTTACTGCTCTATTAGTTGATCATCTGTCAGTAAACCACAAACAGCAGTTTCTGCATCTACCGCAACTAAATAATCAAAGCAGCAGTTTATGTCCAATATGCTGGACACAGTTCTCCAGCTTCTGGGCACTAACTCCGAATTCAGCTCAGCAGATCCACCCTCAGAATTGTTTTTTGTATTTAAAACCTGAATGTTTGAAACATTTATACTTTTTGGTGATCTTTTCCCCCAGGCAATTGCAAACCATGGATTGCCTCCAGGGCATTCTGTTTGATGCGGGTTTCTTTTGACATTAACTTCCTCATTAGCGTATTAACGAGGTGTGATCTAAAATGGTGCTTAATAGCTCGAATAATGCCCTGATCTAATGGCTGCAACACACTCGTGCAGTTAGGGGGAAAGAAGACAAGCTCTATGTTCATCAATTTAATGATGGGGTGGGCTGGACAGCAATCCACGAACAGCTCAGTTTTTTTATTTCTCCCTCCAACTTTGGCATCAAAAGCCTTTAGGCACTATGTAAAAATTTGTCCTTTGATCCATGCTTTGACATTGGACTCGGAAGTACAGGGAATATTTTGCTGGCCACAAAAAGCTCGGGGACGCACGGATTTTCCAGTAATTAATGGTTTTAGTTTATCACATCCAGTCATGTTCGTGCAGAGGAGAACTGTAAGCCTCTCCTTACTCCTTTTTACACCTTTGCAGTGGTCGCCCTTAAAAGCCAAAGTTTTTTCTGGCATTAAATTGTAAAACAGTGCTGTCTCATCCTCATTGTATATGTCCTAATTATGTGGAGGTTAAAAATAGTTTGTCACACCTTATATATGGCCTATCTTACAATTTATAGTATTGAAACGATAATTTGCTTTTTGCATTACTTACCTTTTCTTCGTATCTTTCGAGGATCGACTTGAGAATTGGAAGCCAATCATGTACCGCTTGCTCATTTACTTCACTGGATTCACCACTAATTAAATGAAGTGATATTCCTCTTCTTCCTAAAAATTGGTTAAGCCAACCATCCGTGCTACGGAAATTGTCCAGTTTCATGCGAAGGGCAAGCTCTCCAGCTTTCGCTTTTATCATTGTTCCGCTGATTGGAATTCCTAGAGATCGCTGCTGAGTGAACCATTCTAATAGAATGGATTCCAAATCCGTATTATCCACTGGTCATAGTTTTTCACACCCTCCTGGAGTGTTTTGCATCATGAATGCCGACTTTATTTTTTCTTTGTTCTTCAAAATCGTAAATAGAGTCGACGATGACAGACGATACCGTCTGCCAAATTTGGATTTACTTGTGGTTTCCCTTTCGCACAATTTCAAATTTCTTTGCTAAATCTAAAGCCTTTCTTTTACTCTCCATCACAGAACAGTCACACTAGAAACTCAGTTATTGGAACGGACGCACGTCTAATGATCAACTGATGGAAGTGCGACGACCATCATGTGGAAAGGCACCCCTAATTCATATCAAATTTCTCAAGATATTTTTCATTCACACGCTTCACAACTAATGGCATTGGCACGAGGGAGAGGTTACCCTGGAAATCCAAAACAGCGCTGCTTATATCTCTTATACATCCTTCGATTAGACGATTTGGTGCCAAGTTTCGAGTGAAAACAAATCCCATAGGTGGATGCCAATAAAAAGGAAACACTATTCAAACTGCTGACTAGAGGGATCATCACCAAAAATAAACAAGATACAAGGGGATAAGATATAGGAGACGTGAGGGACAAAGGAGATAGTGAAACTCGTGAGACGTCTTCAATTACAAGATATGCTACCTGCAAGGCGAATATAGGACCGTGACACTCGTTATAACGATACCTCATATTTTGTTCACTCGTTATAATGGACGTAACTCCCTATCCTTTTTGCTGTGAGACGGACAACGTCCAATCAATCACTCGCTATAACACAACTCTTGTTATATGCCATACTCGTTATAACGGACTTCTACTGTATTGTTGAATAGAATCTTTAGACTATTTACAATTACCAAATGCTATAAAATTCAAAATATCTGTGAAATTTAAATTTCCAGGAAATGGTCGAAATAGAAGTTGAGGAATTGAACGAAGAAGTATTGAACCTTCTGAGCAATTGATAAAAAATAATCCTTGGTTCTCAGCTTATACGGTTGTCTAAGACTCCTTGTCTTTGGATGTCTGTTATGCCTTGAGAGTTTCTCAAATTTTTCAATACCATTCATCAGCCTTTTTCTTTCGAATTCCTCTAATACTGAGACTATTTTCATTTACAAGAAAAAAGTTACTTGAACTTGTTTCAAATTTGTACTCATTATTACTGTTATTCATTTCAGCCCTCTGAGTCATTGGATATAAAGAATTTCATAGATTTGGAGGTTTCAGAAGAGTGTTAAGAATTCATTTGAGGGAGAGAGCATTTTCAGTACTCAAGGTATCTCTGACAAAAACATGGATAAGGGGATGTCCGAGAATGATTTAAGAGGTGACGTTGCACCAGAAGAGGAATCTGCTGAGCTGTCAAAAAGTATTCTGGATGTTACTACATCAGAAGTGTCTCATTTGAACGCCCCTCTTTCTAAGAGGAAGAGGATGTTTATTTGCGATGTTTGTAAAAAATGTTTTAAATGGAAATGTTCTTTGGGCAACCACGTACGGGTTCATTATGATGACAGACCCTTCAGCTGTAATATATGTGATAAAAGATTTAAGCAGGATAGTGGGAGATATCTACATGAGCTACGGCACCTAAGAGATAATATGAGTTTTGGAAATAGTGAAATAGGAAGCAAGAAAAATCAGTATAATTGTGGTATTTGTGCTAAAAATTTTAGTACTGAAAAAGGTTTACATTGGCATTCCAATCTACATAATAATAAATTTAAATGTAAGTCTTGCGGAAAATGTTTTCATAATAATGCTAATCTAAGGAGACACTTTCGAATTCACACAAAAGAGAAGCCCTTTGAATGCAAAGTCTGCTCAAAATGTTTTAATGATAAAGGTAATCTGAATAGCCATTCACGTATTCATTCTTCAGAGAAACCATTTTCCTGTGAAATTTGTGATAAGAAATTCAAGAGAAAATGTGAGAAGGAGCAACATGAATTACAACATTTGAGAAAAAAATAACATCCTTAATTGCTAGGTTTTTCCATTATTCAATCGAAGCTATGAGATATCAAGTGCCTCTGTATATCTTTGTTAAAATCATAATTTTTGGTGTGAATTCAAAATTCTGATAAGGAAAAAAGTTAGCAAGGTTCTGTAATGTAAAAGTTGAGGAAAATTTGCTTAAAATACACTCATCTTGTTATCATCAATTATTGCTTAATTTAATGAATATTGATTGTATAGCAAATAACTTACAAAAAATAATGTTTTTCTGCTGACTGAATCGCAGTTCAGGTAGTTTATGATTTTTTAAAAATGATTTTTCCATGTAATGATATATGTTTCTGTGTATATATGTTCTGTAAACAGTTCCAATAAATTTGTTAGAGAGGAAGTTTCTTGTTGTTGATTATTTGTAATAGTGTGGGTTTAATATTTCTGAATTCTTTATCTGTAAATTTCAGAAACAACAAAATTGATCAATATTTAAACAAAATGTAGGATGCAACATATTTGGCAATACATGATTCAAATGTGTTGCGTAATTCCAAAAGAAGAGGTTTGCTAAGAGAAAATTTTACCAGTTCGAAGGGACGAATATTATTTAGTTTATTATACGTCGAGAACATTTTAAGAGCTTCACAAAGGTGGACATTTTGTAGGTATTCTTAGTAATACAACATTTGGTTTTTAACCCTTTCCACTTGGCTGTCATGAATTCATGACGCCCACTTCTAGTTCTTAGTATGGGTGTCATTGAGTCATGACGGGCTGTCCCAACCGATATGTCGATGTTTACTTTCCTCTCGTAGGATTTTAGGGTGTCTCCCTGCTCTTTCCATCCGCTAGACTTTTCAGTTGGTCTCTAGGCTCTTTTTGGATGACATTGTTTCCAGTTCCTACTTTTATTTTTTTTTTGTTTTGGGTGATTGTCTGTTATGATTTTCTAAGTTGTGGGATTTTTAGGGTATGTATTAACTCTTTGTTTTGTTTAAGTAAATATTTTTAAAACAATCTACACAATATGAAAGAACAAGGGGTAGGTGTTCCTTTATTAGATTATTTCCAACATTCTTTTTTTAATTTTTTTAGGCAATCTTCATTTGTAGGATTTATTGACATTTTCCTGAAAAGTCTCCTTTAAAGATATTTTAAGATCGAAAAATCCAAATATAGAACCATTGTTTTCTTCAATTTTGGCTGTATCAAATTCCTATTGTATATTTTATATTACTGTATTGATAATTTTAATTTCTTAAATCGATGAAAAAAATGTCTTCCACAAGGTTGAATGAACTACTTCCTTCAACATAAGGTAAAACTTAAAAGAATATCAATGTACTTCAGACATTGATGGGCATGCAGATGCTGTATTTAAATGTATTTATTTTTTATATATGTTAATCTAATTCCTTATTACTTTCGAAGAATAATTTTTTATTTATAATTTTAGGAATTCATGAATCAAACTAAAGGGAATACCCCGTAGTAAAATGAAAAAGTCTCCTAGAGTCAAGGTATTTCTAAAATTTTTTTTCTTATCTGAAAATAAATTTCTTTTTGATGATAAAATAAATATTGCTAGAAAATACCATGAGTGTTGTTCTGCCGATTGCATAGCAGGAAATATATTTTATGGTAATTTCAAGTACACCCAAGCCCTGTTCTTCTTCACAGTCTTCTTGGGGAGCCGAAAACTCACTCAGTTGTACAATATTT